>JADDOH010018334.1:0-31402 GCA_016648135.1 Agrypnia vestita
CGCCATACACATCATTAATCCTTCGAGCCGTTTCTGCAGCACTGGTGCCACGGTGGAACTCGTACTCGTAAATAACGCGATATTTCAAGTTTTTCATTTTGTAAACTGAGTGACGCAAAGAAAAAAACGATTGAGGAAAAAACAAATGAATTATAATTTTCAAAACACAAATACATGAGTAAATAGCTGTATAAATTTGGATTTGGAATTCCTAACCAAAGAGAAGATATTTGAGATCAAATTTGCCAGTACGGCAAAACGCCAATTTCATATGTAAGGACCTAATATATGGCCATCAAGGTAGCAGCTGTCGCCCGAAGTAGATACAGACTTCGTATGAGTTGCTTCATAGATATGTTGACGTGCGTCAATCAATCGCGTTGTCGAACGTCAACCCAAAGAGGTTCACGTGTGTAAGTACCCGAGTAAGTACGAAATACGAGTACCTTAAAGCACATGATGTCTAGAACTTCAATTTCAAGCAAATATTTGTAATGCATATGTAATGCCTGTGTGGTGTCACACAGCTTCGAGTGCTATTTTGCAGTCATTTTGAGATACAAAGAAGATTTAAAAAAAAATTTCAATTGGTTGAGCAACTTTATAGTTTGACATTTTGAGATGTATGAATAATCATGTTTTTTCTGAATTTGCAAGTCATTTATTAGAAAATGATCACGGTTTTGATAAAAATTTAGGACTTTCTATTTTACACATAAATAATTTTGGTCTGAAATTGAATAATTCAGAATTATCATAACGCGTGTGAACAAAATATTATTAGTAATCAATTAAATTTAAATACTAGTCCAATTCTAAATTTTTTTCCAATAATTTTGTCTAATCAAGAACTTGAGCAATAATATTTAAAAATATTTTTTTAAATAATTTATAAAATCAAAAAACAAAAGACATCATTCATTTTTATATTTTGACATTTATAAGCCACCCTGACGATGGAAAGGTTTTTCCGAAACATGTAGGTGTAATTAATTAATATAAGTAGATTTAAACAAATAACAAAATTATTTTTTTAAGAATTAAATGTCTTAAAATTTAAGCCATGAAATTAGCCTTCTGCCAGGACATTCGTCTATTCACATTTCCTTATATTTCAGACATACACTACCATTTTGTTTTATATATTGCGTAGGATTTTAATTAAATGCTCAAAATTGTTTTAAATTCAGGCGTCAATCATGGTATAATGTAAATTTCTCAGTTTTTTCTTCCTGAAGGCGTTTAATATCCATCAAGATCTTGCAAAAGTTACATTTCTAATAAATCTATTATCGCGAAATATTTTCAACCCCTTCGCGAGAAAATGAGAATTTCTCGAACGCCTAATTGTCAATGCGATGATAATCAATCATCCGGTATCAAGCTTCAGCCGAAATTAAACCGACAACACTGATATTTCATTTTTAGTGCCACTGTCAACAAAAATACATTACATTACTCAAATTATGGTTGATTTTAAATACAAAGAATAAAGATGAAGAATTGTTCATCCATCTGCACGAGCCACCATAATACCAAGGGTATCTCTTTTTATTTAATAGGAATGGATATATTTTCGTTGTCTGATTTTTTATTTGACAGCATTTTCGTTGTCTGTATTAAATGAAGGAATATTTCTCGACAGCGGAGTTTTGTAGACACAATTTTTTTCGCGGAATAAATCAATCATAGATCTTCAAATATTAGGACGAAATCTCTTGTTTGTTCTGAACAAACACGCAGTTCTGCGTAACAAACTCTTCTCTTCATTTGCAGAGTCGGACTTGGATATTTGAACTGTCAATGTCATCTGCCTGTTTAACCGATGAGCGACAGTGAAAATGTATAGACTAGAAATATATGAAAGAATTTTTTGCGTAGTGCTCTATCCAATTTGGATACTCCTTTATTTATTCAATACATAAATATACGAAAAGTATTTTACATTACTCAAAAAACGTCTTACATATCATATACGTATGTTTTTTCCACGAAGTTGTTTTCTACGAAGATATCAAATACCCGTAACACTGTTCTTATCTTTTTATTTTATAATTATTATTTATTAAAATAAATAAATATCTAAATATAATAATATAATTAATAAAAGTGAGCTTTGTTTTCGCCACTTTTGTATTGAAAAATATCAACACGTGTAGAAATATTGAACAGGAATAAGGAACCATTAAGGTGTTAAAGTAGCAATAATTATTCCGAATTTTCTAACCATGTTTTGACTATGGATCAATCTTTTGATATTAAAAAAGGGTTTACAAATTTTACATACAAATTATACAGAATCACGGTTTGATAAATTAGAAATTTTGAAAATAGGAAAAAGTATTAATAGTAAATTGAATGTAATAAATAACCAGATCCTTTTTACAAATAGTCATCTATTAAATTTGTTTTCATGTTAGTAGGTACTTCAATATAATTCATTTTCCATATATAATTTTTATATTTTGATTGTCTTTACTTCGATTTGTGAATTTAATTTGTTATTATACAATTGAATCTTAACAAAGGGGCCATGGGCTCTGAAGAAATATGTTGATATTTTTCAATACAAAAGTGGTAAAAACAAAGTTCATTTTTATTAATTATATTAATAATGACACCACAAAATGATTTTTCTCTTTATCTATCGATGTTCATTAAGTACTTGATAACTTCCATTTCGAGGAACGTGATAGGTAAGTCTGTTTGTCACGTGTAGGGTTGGGAACGAGAAAGAAAGATCCAGACGTGGTGACATTCGTATGCTTCTTCCCTCTTGGAGCCAATGATAAAAAATTAATTTGTTTGTTTGGCGGAAAATTAGTCCAAAGTAAAGATGGATAGTTTGTCCAGATATCGAGTTTTTCAATCCGGAATTAATTACTAAGCCCAGACCACATCTACATTGCAACACTTTCGCTGCCGGCTCGAAACAATGAAGCAGAAGATTACAGTTATCGCGAATTTTTGTTTTCTTGATCTTCTTCTTATCTACCAAATTATTTCCATACAATGAAACTTTCTTTAATGAAGTTTCCTAGTTTTCTTCGTTACCGTCTGTGTCCACGCAGTTAAACCGAATAAATGTTTGTCTTTTGTATTCGTTTTTTTCATTTTTTTCAATTTTTACAATTATATTAAGTTTTTAAAACGAAATTAATTAATCAAATAGAAAGACATACAGAAACATCTAATCCACGAAAAAATATTTTGGCTACTACCGGGATTCGAACCGGGTCACCTCATTTCCGGGGTCGGTGCTCTGACCTTATATGTAATTCTCATTAAATTGAATCCCGGTAGTAGCCAAAATATTTTTACGTAGATTAGATTTTTGTGTATGTCTTTCTAATTGATTAATTAATTTGGTTTTAAAAACTTCACAGAACTTAGTTCTGAAAAATTACAACTTCACAAATATGAATGTGTTCTTGAATTTAAAATCGGTTGTATCAAATGTGTCCAAATAAAATGAATTAATTGTTTTATTCTGGCGTCCATCTAGCGGTAGTATTACAAAGTAATTTGAACTACCGTATCAAAAAAGTGGATTGCTCTATGGGCAAAAATAAAAATTAATAAATTAATAAAAATTGAGAATTACATATAAGGTCGATATATTCACGGAAATCTACAAGGCTCCTGTAGCTTAGTGATCAGAGCACCGGCCCCGGAAAGGAGGTGACCCTGGTTCAAATCCCGGTAGTAGCCAAAATATTTTTTCGTGGATTAGACTCTTCTGTATGTCTTTCTAATTGATTAATTAATTTGGTTCGTGTTTTTCGGGTTTGTGTTCTTGAATTTAATTATATTAAGGTTTGACGCCGGGAAACAAGAAAAAACTATGCAGAGAATCGTTTACAAAGCGATATTGTGAGCACTTAAGGAAAACAACCCATCCATTATAGCGGGATCTGCATTATAAAGGACTTTAGCAACTCCGTCACAAAGGGAAAACTTATATTTTGTTTCGACATCTTCGCGTGGCGGGCGAGGGGGCCGTGGGGTGGAGCCCTAGGGGGCTGGGGGCCCGGACGCTCCGGAGACGGCGAGGGTGAGCAAATATTAGTTTAATTATACAGAGACATCTCTCCGCCGAGTCGGGCAAACAGTGGCCGAAGGAAATTATAAATTAACCGAGCAAATCCAGCGGAGATTGTATTATCCGCGCTGCGAGGCCTCGTCAATAGTTGACAGAGGCGGCGGCCGCCATGTTTGGGCGACCATTGGGTTAATTGTCGAGATGGTATCTGCATTGTGCCTCGGCACACATTCGGCTGTAATTGTTTCTTCATTTTGATCTCAAATATTGTTTCACTTCTCCGCTCAAATATTATTCTTGATAAGTAAATTAGTGGCAATAGCAAACTCAACCGCCCACGCAAAGCCGCGCGCGAGGAGATTTCGCGATGTCGACTACAATAGTCCGTGTAGACGAAAGCATGTAGATGCAAACATTTTAAGATAAGTGCAAATTTGTTCAAATAAGTGAATAATTCAAAATTGGGCGGAAATTTCATAATTTCATCTCGCAATGTTAGTAAGCAGTTCTGCAGCTGGTGCGGCGGCGTGGAAAACTTACGCTTTCAGGAATGTTTGCAGTAGTAACATGCGATATTCTTTAAAAAAACTAACCCATAAAAACCAAGTTTTTATTATACTCCCTTTCTCATTAAATCAGGTTTCGTGCCTGTACACGCGTCGGGCTAATTACTCATTTGAATTGATTCCAATTTGAAAATCATTTTTAGATCATTTTCATCGTCGCCACGAGTCTGCTTGCAAAGTTTCAGCTCAATCGGATCAATACAAAGTTTTCGATTACTTAAAAATAATAATTACGTTCGACCACAAAGTTTACGCTATTAACATCAAAAATAATAAATTGATGTCCTTTAAATCAACTCGCCGCTAACTGACTTTAGAGAAAAATCTTAGAACAGTGCATTCTTTCGATCCTTATAAATGGGAGTGAAGCTGAACTCTGAATACAAAGCTATTAATTCTGTAACACAGAGTAGAGAGGGAAAACTATGTTCAGAAGAGATCGAAAAAGAAAAACCCAGCGATGGATCGGTACCGATAAAATCTAACAAGAGATTTCAAACCGCGATCACACTAAAGACTTGACAAGCGATGTATGAAAGTAAAGGAAGCAAGCGTCATGAGTCAGAATGTGTCATTCTAACCTCTCTCTCTTTCTTTCCCTGCGGGGAACCTGCGCGATGGTAAATATTATTATACTGGTTTGTGTCCTCTGGGTTATTATGCCGTGTTATTTCGACCTCTCTGGCCGACGTTTCGGATCCCATTGCTGAGTCCATCATCAGGGCTGATAATTATAGGTATATCAGCCTTGATGATGGACCCTGCAATGGGATCCGAAACGTTGGCCAGAAGTCGGCCAGTAATAACACGGCATAATACCCCAGAAGATTCTGAGTGGCCGTGAAAACCTAAGAAAATTCTTAATATTATTATATATTTTACTCCCTTTATATTAACTCGTGGGGTCTGCTTGCTTGCTTGCCGGCTTGCCGTCGAAAAAACTTTGGATCGATTTTTGACCCTTTTCCCGTGATCCAATCGAGATGAAACTTTGCAAGCAGACTCGTGGCGACGATCAAGAAGAGCTATCAAATTTTCGTTAAAAAATAATAATAATTATAGTATAATTTTGGATTTTTCAAATTTTTATAGTTTTTTTCAAATTGGAATCATTGAAAATGTTTGATTACTAGCAACGACGGCACGATAACGTCGCGGAATATTTTCTAAATTTGAATTACTCCGTCGGTATACGTAATAGGTACATCACTACGAATTTCGAAAATCTAAATTGACTGACAAATGTTTTTAGAATTTAATCTTCAAAGCATGGAGTGTCTTATCAAAGCTCAAAACATCTGACATTTTAGAAATATATTAAATTATTGTAAGTTTAGTGTTATGTTATATGTTTGAATTCGTCTTTAATTGTTGTTATATTTTACAAATAATTGAGTATAATAAAAACTTGGTTTTTATGGGTTAGTTTTTTTTAATATTAATTTTTAACGCTAGTACATGAGCCTCAATTAACGTAGCAAAAACATCATAAAAGAATGCAAGCTTGAGAAAATCACATACATGTTAGGTGACCTCGCCAGGAATTGAACTTGGTACCTCCGATATGAGAAGCCAGTGTCATGCCTTCTGGGCCACGGGGGCCGCCCCTAATTTTTTAGGATTTCATTTTAGTATCGACACATATTACGTGTGTGTATTAAATTATATTTTTAATTAAAATTCCTTATATGTTTCAAACACGGACATGCGATTTTATAATTCTAACGAAAAAATATTTTGCATAAATTTGCATTTTGGCGTTTACATTTTCCCCTCAAAGATAACTCGAAAGGTGGGAAATGTGTTTTTTTCAACCATTTTTAATGGCAACCCCGCGTCGGCTTCCCGCGACCCCCGTGTGTATTACTAGAATACATTTCGATATGAACCACCCTTCCAATTTAGGCTTCCAATTAAGAAAAATCTACAATTTGATTATTAATTTATTCATTACATTTACTTAATGTTCACACAAAATGTCTTTACTATAATATGCTATTTATTTTTTACATTTTATTGTATACATAGTTACAGATTAATGTGCGATTTAATAGTTTTACTGTCGTTAGATTAGCCTAGATTAGCATATTAACTTATTCGATTTATTTGAAAGAAATTTTCATCTTCCAGCATCTCCCATTAACAAAATTAATCTTATGAAAGCATGATCTTTGGCGTACTTATCACTAGCTTTAAAAGCAAAATTATACTGTATCTACTTGATTGATATTCATGTTTGAACATTTACTACATAGTTAATCATACACCAAGGGTTGACAATAATCCAATTATTAAAAAGTGGCTAGTCATACTCTTCCTACATTCTTGAGAAAAATTTCATGAGCTTTACGATATTCTATTTGTGAATAGTATATCGTTTTGAATTGAACAAGTATATGATTCAGTATTGTCTGATACTCCACTACTTGTGTCTTTGGGTACCGCTCTGGTAAGTGTTGATAAATTTCATCCCCTAGTCCAAATAAATACGAAGATTAATCGGGAAAACTTTTTACAACATAATTCTAACCATACTGCATACAACTTCCGTAAAACCGATTAGACCAAATTTAATAATGACTTAGCTCATATTGATTGGTCTCAAATGAATCAACTAAATTAAAACGATTCTTTAAACTTACTTTGAAATACATTACAACACGCTCCACAAAACCTTGAATTTTTTTTTATATATTTATTTATTTTTTTGATATTTATTAGATTAAACATATGCCAAACTGCACAGCAGTTTTACGGCATGGTTGCCTTCAATATTTGACAATAATTTTTATTTTATAATGAAGATAGTAGGTCATTATCGAGTGTTGCATGTTTTTTTACAAGTGATACATGATATGTAATTATAAATTAATCTAAGATTAGGTACATAGCTTTAATATATATTCTTTTTCTTTCCAATGGAGTTTTTTGTCTTGCATCATCTCAAAGAATTTTTTATGTAATTTATTAAAGATTCTTGGCACAATATAATCTCTTTTTCTTTCGCCATACACGTTGTTAGTGATTGGTATTCTCATTGTTTGTCCTGTCGATCTGGTTGCATAGTTATGGTGCGTGTCAGTGTGTATATTAATATTATTAATCATTTCTTCTAGTATTATATTATATTTTACTTTTTGGTCAATTGGTAATATTTTGTATACTTTGAATAATTTATTATAATCATCCTTGTACATATATTTAGGTCTATTATCTACTTTAAGTTTTAGAAATCTTAATTGTAACTGTTTGATTTTATCAATGTATGTTTTATAATTCAAAATACCCATGTTGGTTTAGCAGTGCATTAAGACACCAGCTCCGCGAAAAAGAAAAATATAGGAAAAACACATAAAATATAGCAATTCAAGAGATTACGAAACCTTTTCTATGCTAAGATCTCGAGTTAAGAATAGTATTCGTGCCTGCTATCACTCATATATAAATTTTATAGAGAAATAATGACATCTCGGGACTAAAAAATATTGGAATGCACTAAAACCAAGAAATTCACTAATGCAATCCCTAAAACAATGTTTCTGAGAGAAAAATATGCTACATGTGGTCAAGAATTTCTGATGTTTTCAGAATTTTTCGATCTATCTACGAAATCTACCTACTGGTACCACCGTTCGTTAATTTTATTCATTGTTAAAATTTATCGTTTTTGTAAATAAAAAGTTAAAAACATAGTTTAGAAAATACAGTTTAACTATTTTAGAGAATACACATCATATCAATACTACCGTACAGGTACAAAGCGAAAATGCTCCAGGTTGAATGACGTACAATTAATTAAATATGATTAATTATTCAGGAGATAGTAATATTATATTTATGTTTTCGCTTTTCATTACACTAGGTATTGAAATACCTACTCTGTAATAAGTTCCCTTTATTTCTGAAAAGTAAGCTACTTAGGTTTTTTGAACTTTATACATATAAATATGTGCTTTTTAGCATTATAATTTGATGATTTTTTCTTGAGAAGAGGCGAATTATTGTGTAATGCTTTATAGTATGTTTTTAATAATAATTTTTAATTAATCTTTATCTAATCCTATTAACTATTCTGTCAGTTCTTTTTTGAAGTGATAAATGGTCTTATTTGTCATATAATTTGGTATTTTATTGTAGATATATGGATCTTAGAAGATTTATTGTCGATTAACAATAACTAAAGAAAAAAAAGTAACCCCAAGTAACGCCAAGTTTTTATTATACTCCCTTTCTTTGTAAAATATAACAACAATTAAAGACGAATTCAAACATATAACATAACATGAACTTACAGTAATTTAATATATTTCTAAAATGTCAGATGTTTCAAGCTTTGATAAGACACTTCATGCTTTGAAGATTAAATTCTAAAAACATTTCTCAGTCAATTATATTTTCGACATTCGTAGTACAGTGCCTATTATGTATACCGACGGAGTAATTCAAATTTAGAAAATATTCCGCGACGTTATCGGGCCGCCGTTGCTAGTAATCAAACTTTTGTAATGATTCTAATTTGAAAAAACCATTAAAATTTCTAATAATCCGAAATTATAATATAATTGTTATCATCGCCACGAGTCTACTTGCCAAGTTTCAGCTCGATTGGATCACGGGAAAAGGGTCAAAAATCGATCCAAAGTTTTTTCGACGGCAAGCCGGCAACCAAGCAGACGCCACGAGTTAAAAGAAAGGATGTAAAAAGTCCCCATACGCGCCAAAGTTATAATTTGAATGATTTTTCAAATAGAATCCATAACGATCGCACTTGACACGAATTGCGAAAAGTAATTATGTACACCAGCCAATCACAAGAGAGAGCCCGGCATAATTAAATTTCTACTCGGTTTGCTTTAAAACGTACCACGAATAGTCTCTTCCCAACTTTGTGTCCCGTATCAAAGACGAGGCATATTGGAAGCGGTTGGTTTGTTTTAACCACCCCAGACACTTGATTCATGCTCTCCGGGACGCCCCCAACAATTTGAGTGAATATGCTAAGTATTTGATGTTAGCCGCGGAATGCGGATCACATCGCGCGGCTTCGCACCTATAGACGTACCACTATAACTTGGCGTGCGAGGGAGGGCGTCGCTGTCGCGTAACAGAAGTTCGGCCCGATTCTGAAGCCATGTATTCACTAGGGGACAAATTGTCCCTCAACAGCAAGCGCGGCACAGAGTCTACGTGACGTTGCAACGTCGTGCGCTGTTCCGCGGCGGCGCGCACAACATAGCGCGGCATTTCTACGTGCCGTGGCAACGTTGCCATGCGCACGGTACCCGAGCGAGCTCACTGCAACATTACGCGGAGCGTCAGTACCACGTGGTATGTTTACAAGTGAATACGCATGCGCTATATCTGTCAAGATGACAGTGTGGGGAAACGAAATTGTTCTTGAACTCATCGAGATGTATGGATCGAAGATCGCATAGACTGTCCGTCCTTCTTTCTCTTTGCAGTAAATAATTTCGCATTCTCCTCTTTTTTCTCCTCTTACGTTTCGATAAACTCATTAACATAAACAGATACGCAGTTGACATCATAACCTCATAGGGCGATATTTCTGTGACGTGTGGAAAACAATAATTATTTGCAAAAAGGACCTTGTTTTTAATAATATTCAATTTACTACAGTAAAACCTTGTTAATTTGAAATTGCGACCCAAAAAAACATTTCGAATTACGCGGAACCCCGTTTTCGCCAAATGAGATACTGCAGCTGTCATCATAACATCATCGGGTGACATTTCCGCGACAAGATATGCGAGTCCCGGTGTGTACACGTCAAATGACCGCGTCATTGTTCCCGAAACATGAGCGTAGATGTTGATGCGACATGCCGAGCGGAATGTTTCGCGATTTGTCCCCTAGTGAATACATGGCTTTAAAATAACAATGTCTTGTCAAATTTAAGATCTTTATCCCAACACTTAATAGACGATAATAAAATTTAAAAATAAACGAGACATAGCTTTACGTCGGTGTTTGTTTCTGTAAGTTTTTTACATGACATAGATATAGAGGGAGGGAGAAAGATGTAAATTGTTATCTGTCAAATGTCAAGATGGGAAGATATGAATACGCGGTAACGCCGAACGCGCTCATGACAAGTTTAGCCATGATTTTTCATCTGGACGCTGTGGATGAAGAAATTAATACGTTTGTAAGAAACAATTTTTCTTATATCATCTTTTAATACAGTGTGTTTGAGCCGTAGAATTACAAAATCCGCTCTAGACATTTTTAATTTTTATTATCGTCTATTAAGTGTTGGGATAAAGATATAAAGATCTTAAAGATCCAGACATTGTTATTTTCAGAATACGGATGTTTGTCAGGGTGTAAATTTATTACACAATACATAACGTACAGAATCTCCGGTGACCGGTGTCGTATTAAATACAGAAATCTGGTCGGGCAGCACTAAAGAAACCATGCAGTAATGGCGGCCTTTCTATCTTTCAAACTGTCAGACGGTAATATCGGTCCATTATTCGTTTTTTCAGCTTCGCAAAACTTTAATACTACATTGGCAATTGTTCTTGCACCATCCCGGACTGTTTAGGATGTTTTGGACATAATAATTCAGTGCATATTGCATGCAAGATGACACAGCTCGCGCTCAAAGACGAGACGAATGAATAACAGGGCGAGGGGTTACCGCCGGGTGCGGGCGGGGCGGGTTTTAGTTCCAAATTTGCCGCACGCCAAGTTACGTTGGGCAAGCAATACACCTCTCGCCTCCCTCCACAAATATAACGAGTCTTAGGAAAAAAACATATTTAAATTCCCCGTGAATCATCTTGATATCTTTGAGAGGAAATCTTTTCAGGGCTGTGCATTTTAAATTAAACGAGGCAAAGAATGTATATATGTGTCGTGGCTGCAGGAGGAATTGATGAAAACGCTGGGATTTAATACAGGATTTATTAAATACTGATTAATTAATTAGACTAACGTACAAAGTCACTTATCGCTAATCCTTAAATTAAACTGTTTCGCAAATAGATACTTTATATTCGCTGTAACACTTTATTCACTGTTCACTAGAATGTTCCAACAATTTCCACACTTACTACTATTCGCTTCGGTTTATCTCGCTACGTAAGAACTTTCTAGAATCACTGTCGAATTTCCGCTCGCTTGACGTCACTGCCGCTACCGCTCGCTTGGCCGGACTGACCGCCGCCCGCGGCTACTTTCGCTTGTGTTTTCGCCTGTCAACCGCGTTCGGAAAACAACAACACCTTACTCCCGTGCGTCGTATTTATATAGCAAATTCTGTTATCCAGACGTTTTCATTGTTTACTAGCAAGTACTCGTACTTTCCAGATTTTGCTGGAAAGTTGCAGACGTCACTCGAAAGTCGGAGGTGATTCCAGATCCTTCCGTAGTATTGTGCTAACTTCAAGCAGCTGTCACTGACAGAAGTGCGTGATTCTTTTTTTTAGCCTCGTTACAATATGTTACAGTCAATTACAGAAAACATTATACTGTAAACTTACTAGTAAATGTGTCTTCACTAGTCTCTTCAACAATGGGATATCACTGTTATCATCGTGATATTTGGGGCTTTAGTTCAACACGCAGAATTTCTCCTGGATCTTTTATTGCGGTAATAATAAATCTCGCTCTTCAATGATACGGCGAATATATCAATGACCAATGGCGATCGAGTCTCAATACAAAAAAGCGCGCGACCAAATGGCGCGCGTCCTTATATAACCACTCTCTCTCACATTCAGTTCCTCAGATCTATTACAATTATGTTCTTGACTTTACTATAGTAGTTAAAAATCACACTGAATTAAAATACAATGCCCCTCATTCGTTACAAGTTTGATATATTAATAAGACACAGAATAGTACGGGTAAATTTTCTATGAGAATTGCCAAACTTTTGTGAAATGTCAAACTTGATGTGTAAGTAGAGCGTTACATTGTGAGTACAGTGTTATATTCGTGTATAGTGTACATCGGTCAATTAATATTTCTTACGTTATAATGAAAATAGACGGAATATCAAATATCATTGGATTTAACCAGCAGTGGATATGAAGTCTCTTGGTATGGCCTGGATATAATAGGCTTGGCTTGGTAGATACTATTGCAGCATATGTTATTTTTTCTTTACTATTAATAAATCCTTCTAGCTTCTTGATGTATGCTATTTATTATTTTTTGTTGTGGAATTATTTTTTGTTCTGCCATTCGTTTTTTTCTATATTTATTTGTTCTTCCAATAATTTGACTGTTTTTATTTTACTGTCTTTTTGACATATCTATCTACTGCAACTTTTAGTCAAATTCCATACTTACTACACTGACAATAAATGAATTTTGTTGTAAAAATAAAACACCGAAAACGATCAGTGACATCAGCTCTGATGATGTACAATAGGTCGGTGAAACATCGGCTAGAGAGGTTTTATATACACGGCAGAATAGCCCCGAAAACTCTAACCATTTCTCAAAAAAGGAAAACAAATTTGTTTAAAAACTAACCAAACTTAATCATCTTCTTTTTATTATTATCGGACGATTTTTTTTTTTTTTTTTTTTAAAAAATAGAGATGTGAACACGGAATACGTGTCACATCAATATTCTTACTATTTTCAAACTAAGCTAAACGCTTGTACTATGAAAATAGGACTAACTTGCTAGTCTGGAGTGAGGTTCGAACCCGCAACCTTTGGATCACGAGGCCAGTGTCCTAACCACAAGACCAACAAGCTACTCATTTTAGTATTTTACTATTTAATTCGGATATATACAATTACTAATTAATTAGGTTAGATGCGGCAGGTTAGTTTAGGTTAGGCAACGGTTTTCGGCGGTCAACTGTAACATATACATTTAAAGTATCACGAATGGCGGTTCAATGTTGTACCTGTTACTATAATAATTATGATAAAAAATACCTCAATAAATACGTTACACATGTAAAAAAATTAAAAATTAAAATTCAATTAACGGTGTGAATAGTGTAATCCCAACTCTAGTTCTGCCCAGCAGTGTCCTGTAGGTAGGTCCACCACTAAACTCATTTCCTAGCTCTCTAAATGCGTGGCTGTACGGCGTTCTGATATGCGAGAGTAGAGATAAAAGCCAGGATCTATTATCTTCATACAAGTTGCACAGACAAGGTTTAAACGAATTACTCGCTCGCAGCATGGGTAGTATCTTTTATTTCCGCTTTAGTCGCATGTCGCCCTCCGTGAAAATTTTACATTTTTTCCGGTAGACGTGAAAAATTAAATTTTTTCAGCAGTTGACAAGTGGAATCGCGTCAACATACATCAAAATAACTATTGTTTATGTAAAACAGAATTTTTGCCTCGTACAAAAATAGATTATGAAAATAAATTGTCGAATTTTGAAATAAACATTTTTCAAAAGTGGTTCTGTGGTTTTTCCCGACAGGATTTTTCGGACACGATTTTTCTGGACATTATTTCGGACACAGATTATAAGATACTGATTTTTTTGAAAAGAATATTTGCGGACATTGATTATTTCTGACATAGATAAATTATTTCGGACAAAAAATATTTTTATATTATAGATATATATATAAATTTTTATTTATTTATTAATTAACGCCCTATAGGGCTTTTACAACAGATAGGTAAAGTGTACATTAACAGAACATATAGTTTACAGAAAAATAATAATAACATGTAAACATAATAATGACATAAAGTTGAAAGAAAATATTTAAAATACAGATACAAAAATAAATATAATATAAAGTAAAAAGCGCAAGCATAAGAAAAACATAATATAATAGAAATTCAAAAACAAAAAAAGTAATAATGTATGTACAGTGCAAAGATATAGCACAAGCTTTGAAAGTCATAATATAATAAAATATATACATACAAATACAAATCAATTATTTACGTCCAATTCGACAAATATTAGTAATCTTTCAATACACCTTTTAATATATGTTTGAATAATTTACAGTTATTGGCAAAGACGTCAAGTTGTTCCTATCTATTTGCTAGTCTAGGAAGCCTTTGCAGTGAGGGATATTTATTTATTTAATATTTTTATATAAATTGCTACAATAAAACATTTCAATTTAAAGAAACATTTTTTCCTACTATCTTTATGAGAGTCAGAGACTCGTGAAAGATAGGATATAGAGAATGAGTAGAGGTATGAATTCGTGAATATATTTAAGGATTTGGATTATTGAATTCAAAACAACCGAGTTCAATAAAACAATTCACTATAAGTAAGTCTAATGCATCAATATTTTTACTTTATAAAAATTACGTTTTCCAAATAAGTGGTTTTTGTACATTAGTGATTATTTTTAACTAGTAAGGTACTTACAGAAAAACCGACAATTAAATGTTAAAAAATGATTGATTCGGATTTTTTGTCAGCGTTGTATATGAAAATAAATGGCAAATATCGGATATGTTAAAAAAACATTTCTGTGCATATTGCATACAGATTCCCCTCTGATTTTTGCATTGTTTTTCACCGATAGTGTCAATCGCAAATGTGCGTCCAAAATTTATCTTTATTGCACGATTTAGGAACCTAACCTAACTTCTCAACCTAACCTAATCAAAAATATTTTTTTGTCCGGAATATATTAAGTTCGAATTAATTAATGTCCGCAAAAATTCTGCCGGAATACTCAAAATGTACAATTTTAATTATAAAAATATGCATAGAATATATTATTCATCATTAAGCATCAAACATTTATGAACCAATCTTTAATATTAGACATTTAAAATATTTAAAAAATATATTTTTATATGAAAGTATGTCCTAAAAGAGCACACTAGTAGATATCAGATTCGAAAGAATATCATATATTCGTTAAAAGGAATATTTCTAAAAGAAATCCACAAAAAAAATATGAGGAAGGAATGGTAAGAAAGATATATAATGCAAGTGTTGACGGCGCCAGAAAGAGAGGGTAACCACGGAAGACGTGGCATGACCAGATTAACCAGATACTGGAAGATGGTCCTGTTAGAAGCCTCAACAACCGTCGAGCTTGCATGCGAAGATGTATAAATGTAGATGAAGCGAAAGTTGTATGTCAGGGCATAAGAGTATGGCGCTCTATCCTCTCCGCCTATCCCCACGGGGAAACGGCGTGATGGTAAGTTAGTTAGTTAGTATCATTACCAGCTGCGAAACCTATGTATACTAACTTGTTAATGAGAAAGACCATAGCAATATATGAAAGAAGCTTGTTTCGAACACATATATAAATCTTTAAAAAAAAGATAATGTGTGAATGTTCTTACAATGGAATTGGTGAACGTTTCATTGTATAGAGTGATTAAGCCAGCTCATACAGGTTGCAAGCCCTGAGCCATCATATAAGAGACTTGCATCCACTTTTCTCATACCAATAATTATTTATAAATTAGCCTCGACTCTATGAGACTTATATAATTTATAATTTATTATTTATAATATTATTTGATGTCTCATCATTCGTTCTTATGCTACACTGCCGCCTCAGGACACTCGTCAAGATGGACACATGGTGATATAATATAATGACTTATCTATGGATGTGCGCCCATAATTACGTTGATAGATTACGCCAGTCAAATACGCCAGTTGATCGCTTAAGGTGGGTTGTTGTATTATTTAAGTAAAATACTTAACAAAGGAGTTCGCTTTACATACCATATATATTAGGAATTGGAAGGTTTTTATTATTTTATTTGACTTGTATTAAAGGGAATGAATTTTTCATATTCGGCACTGTACCTAAAGATGGTTCAACATTTTGCAAAAAAAATATTGAAAAAATGGAAAGTTTGATATTGAATATCTCCATAGCTTTTGATATATTAGATCATGGTTGCTTGAACATTTTCTACTCATAATTAAAGCCAGAATAAAGTCCAAATAACTATGTAAACAACGTTCTTAAATTTCATAGATGTTAGGTCGATCATGGATCGAATCGGTAAATGTTACATTGTATAAAGTGATCACTGTGTGTAATGTGAGTCAATAACAGACCGCAAGCCCTGTAAACACCCAGACCTCCACATATAAAATAGCTTCGTCTCTGTGAGACATATACGGTAAATTTAATTGATCATGTTGCAACACAAAGTAACTGCCATATCGATTAACAATATACGTTTTTTGTTGATTTAAAAGATCCCATGCTTATAAAATACTAGCATTTTTTTATAAATTAAACATAGATAATCCAATTTCTCTGGATATAACAAAAAGTTCAAAAATATCGAGGCTTATTAAAATCTGGATACCTTCACGGAAGTCTCCTGCGTTGAAATAATACACAATTATATTTTTAATACAGCATCCGTTATGTTCCTCTCGCTCTCTCCGTAAAACCCTTTGATTGCCCAAGGACTGTCGAAATAAGGCTCCCAAGATGTCACGAAAACGTCTCCCACAGATGATTTCAAAACGATCAAAATTAACATTTCGCAACGTGTCTGACGTCTTGATTACCGTTCGATAAATATTTAAAGCCAAGAAATAAATTCAATCGACGCACAACTTCCAGGCCTCTGCATAATTAACTCCAGCCAAATTACATTAATAATTAATTTAGCCCAAACCGTCAAATTCATCAGGCGCTATGGGTGTCGGTACTCGTCGCTCACTTGTTGGCTGGTGTTTCTCTATGAGGTTTCGAGAGAATGTCGGTAGAAGAACAAGCATGCGACATCTACCGGCTTATTATTATAATGAAAATAAAAAATCAATAATTAAGAAATACTTGAAATAAAAAAAAAATATTAATTCAAATACAATAAACACTCAGACTAAATTTGTGCACAACCCACTATTGAATATTTTTCCACTTAAGATTCCATCCCCTTCAGATGACATTCCTAATAATTAACACCTCCAACAAATAAGTTACACATTTGCATGGTTTACCATTTTCAATTTTTAGTACACAAACAATCCTGATGAAGAGAACATTGTTCTCGAAACATGTAGATTGTATAATCTAATAAAGTGGTGAAAACAAAGTAATTTGTGTTTTATTTTAATAATAATGTCACCACAAAGTTCAGGCCTTCTTTCAGAAGAAAAAATATTCTTCGGACAATTAATCTAGATAGTTTTTAAAGAAATTCTGAGTGACTTTTAATACTATCTTTTAATGTAATGTGAAAATATTTAACACTAGGCGTATATCTGTGAAAAATCACGTAACATGGTTCGCGTCTTTTCTAAGCCCTAGTATATATTATATAATATATTTTTGACGGATCGCGGATATGCAGTGGTGGTAACATAGATAGCGTTCCGCGCTGGCATTTGCGCGGCCGAGGTTCGCGCCCTACTTCCAGCCGTGTAATTTTTTTTAGCCGCGAATTCGAATGAAATTACGGACGATACACGAAGTTACGGAAAGATTACGAAATTATTATGTTTGATACTTGAACTCAAATTTGAGACTTTAAGTCAGTGGACACCACAAGTACATGATTCTAATATATTTAGAAGATCCCTTTGTAAAACATAAATCTTCTTCTTCTTCTTCTTCTTCCTCAACCTTCGTCTCTCCACTGCTGGATACAGGCCTCTTCCTTCTTTTTCTATCCTTCCTTGTTGTTTGCTAATTGTAGCCATTTCTTTCCCCCCACAGCGGCTATATCGTCGGTCCGTCTCTTTTGAGGTCTTCCGATGCCTCTTTTATTCTCCCAAGGTCTCCATTTCAGAACTCTGGGAGGCCATCTTGTAGCATCCTGCCTTGCAACGTGTCCTGCATCATCTAATAAATACTTGTAAATACATTTTTCTTTGTAAGGACCATAGTGTCCAATCCATACGTCATCACTGGCAGCATAAATAATAAATGTTAACATTTAGGAGGAAAAATAGAAAAAATGTATCTAACTCTATCACGGGGAATTTTTTCCGATTATACTGTGTTCATTATTTACTTTCATTTTAATTTTTCTATCATAAATGGTATTCCTTCTATTAACAAAAATTATTTCCAATCACATTTTTATTTGCAATGAATTTCAAAAAAACTTTTTCATAACAGATACATTTTTCTCTCTATCTTATTTGTTTTAAAAATAGACTCTCATTTTTTACAGAGATGTTTTTAATTTCTTTATCGTAACATTTTCGGACAATCCTATTACAGTATCCACCATTATTTATCGGTCCCCAAAGTTAGAAGTCCACGTGTAATCCAATTACACAAAAAACTTGCGTAAAAAAAGAAAAGTTAAGGGCTGGAGCAGGTCAGCGCGCATTTGAATATTCATTATTTTGAAAGTCGCGCCCGGACGTGCAACCCTGGAGAGACGTGCGCCTTTGTACTAGTTTATTCGGAAAACTTGAAAGCCCCCCTCCCGTTGCGATGCCCACTATAATGCGTATTTATTGCCCGACCTCCCAGCGGCGGCCCTGACCAGCACTAACTGGGATATTAATATTAAAGCATTAGTCACATCAAAGCGGAGAAGTGCTCCGCGTCTATTTTGACAAATATTGATGTATGAAGATAAATAGTAAAGAAAAGAAAAGCCTATATTTATTTATTAACTAAAATATCCGGAAAAGCTTTTCTATGGATACAATCTGATAATTTGTAATAAGAAAATGATTGTTTATCAATTATCAATTTCGTTAATTTAATCACTTTAGTTTATATGTTTATTCAACGACCTTCGAAAATAATTGTTTTCTTAATTGGGATGTTGTAAAAACACATGAAAACAAATTCAAGTAAAAAAATATCTAAAGTAAAATAATTATAATACCCGACTATACGAATATAAAAATCTAGGTATATGAGAAAATTAAGATAAGAAATAATAAAATAATGAATATACTTGGAAAAATATGTAAAAAGTACATATAGTATTGATGATGAAATTCATTCGGTTATTTATGACATTTTGATTTTATATACTTTTCTTATTTATAATGATTCCTAATCTATTTTCAATTTCAATTTATTTATTTTTTATAAAACATTTACATTACAAACACAAATTTAATTCGTAAATGTTATAAATAATTTAGAAATATACAAACATATATAAACAAACGCAAATATTAAACATATATAAAATTATAACATTATGAAAATTATAACACTATTAAAAATTTCGAGGTGTTGTGTATCAACAAAGTTCATAAAAAATTGATAAAAATGAATATTGCGATACACATTAAAAATAAAAATATATATTTTAAGTTAATCATAGATATTTCATCTGCAAATTATATTAGACGAGAACATGTAGAATTTGGTGGAGCTTTCAAAACAATGAAACCCAACAGCTTGATCGAGAAGTCATAGATCATTACCCAAGAAAACAAAATTCTACTTGCAGATTCATCGACTGTGAAAAGGCATTGGATTCAATAAATGATATTCCGATTGTAGATATAATGGTAAATAATTGTATACTAAGGGTATCTGCGAAACAATAATGTATAATGCATTTTTCATCATCATACGCCATCTCATATATTCCCTATCTAAAAAGGTCCAGCGAAGTCATATAATTTCACTGAGTTGGAAAATTCCAAAGTTCATTCTAGGGTTAAATTTGTCATTTAACTGAGTTAAAAAAATCTTCTTAAGTGCGTGACATTTAAACATTAAGAAAATACCACCAGGACTAGAAAAAAAATTAGATGACGTTTGAATAATTGCAAACACAATACAATTAGGTATATCCGTATAAATGGCGAATCATTGTTTTATGTCTTATCTAGGTGTGCGAGTGTGCGTGTGTCTGAACCATAAAATAGTTAGTTTTTTGTATGTATGTAGATATATGTAAGAAATGTGTAGTGTTTCGTATATAGTAGATAAAGATGAAAGATAATCCGTAGTAGTTTTTCAGATAACCGTGTGTTTTCTAAGTGAACGCCAAAAATTATAAAATATTGGTGTCAAGGTTACAAAACAAAACAGTGAAAGAAATATGTTTATTTGTGGTTTCGAGGTAGTAATAAATATGATTATTAACATAACTAAAAAGAAAGAAAAATAATTTATTTCTTAAGTGCTTGTAAAACATTCACACGGTACCAAAATATTCCTAACGCATTTGTTAAGCTGGAACACATGTATTTTGGACAGGTTCCAAAAGGTCCATTTCCAGGGAAGGACACTGACTTGCATTTTATTCAAGGAGAGCGTTCTCAAAGTTGGGCGAAGCTCCACCGCGCTCTACTTGCGATTACAGCTCGTCGTGACGGAATCTTCCTGTGAGTTTAATCAGGAATATGACTAATAAATCGCACTCCTTGTGCAATGTGTATAAGCCCTTTTAGAACTTGACAATAAAATAGCTCGATCGGATGCAATAGATTTTTTGAAAATCGAATCCGTATCCTGTTTGACTTGGTGTAAAATGTTTCACAAGCTTAGACTATAATATTATTCTGGATGGATAACACGTGAAAAAAAAATTAACAGTAGATAAGTTTTTTTTTCGTTTTTACATTTTTTTTCCTTTCTTTTCTTTTCGTTACTTTCTTCATCTATGGCTTATTTTTATTACGTTTAATATTACTAACCCCAGGAAACTTCACTGGTTGCCTAAAGATAATATAATTAGACACATTATGTTTTGATCTGTACTGTTTGTTTCCATAATTTTAGATAGAATTTAAAAACAAACATTTTTGTTTAAATAAATAAATTATAATATAATAATATAATAATATAAAAATAAGATGTCATGATACAAATGATTTTAACGATACATATGTAAAAAATATTAATGTAAAAAAGGCATGACTTCATTAAAAAACATCCTCCCAATGGTAAAATCCTTTTAAACCAGAAAGATAAAAATAATTTTTTAGATAATTCAGGGATTTATCAATTAACTTGTAACTTAAACCTGTCAATCGTAGTTATATTGGAAGGAGATCGCGTAATTTTAACATTTTAACAAGAGAACGCATAGATGCCTAAATAATAATAACTTCTCCGAATTCGCGAATCACCTCTTAGAGTCCAATCAAAATTTATATATTTATAACTTAATAATGTGATTGTTTTTATATACGGAAAGCCATAAAAACATTATTCCTCTAATTAATAATCAGATAAATTTCCCCTACAGTCGTCTGTTTGATATGAAATTATCGGGTAAAATCCAAGATATGTCAACATCCCTTATATACCTTACCCCGTCTCCCTCTCTCCTCTCCTCAAATTCGTAATTCTTTTTGATAAGAAACTTAGTGCATGTGTAGCCTTTAGTTAGATTAACACGCATGTAAAGAATATTTTGTGAAGGTGTTGGTGTATAAATAATAGCTACTATATTTGTTGTGTGTAGTGATATTTACATGCCAGTGTAGTGATTGTTCTGACGAAGAGATGGGTTACGTCTCGAAACCGGTAGACAAAAAAGTAATTTTTAGTAAATATACATCATTAAAATAACATTTTGTTACTATTTTATTCGTTCTCAATGCTTTTATACACTTTTTTAACAAAATTTTTACTGTGTAATTGTTACATAGTTTGAACACTTTACGCTTGCGCTTGTAGTGTACAAAAACTGTTAATTGACTAATTTTATATCTAAAACAGTATATAATTATTATTAGTAAAGTATATCGTAACTTATAATACCTCCGGTACACCTGAAGACGTATGAATATATATATATATATATATTATATATATATATATATAATATTATATATATACATTCTTATGTACAAAATTTCATTTCACTGTACTAGTATTAAAAACCGCTGTAAGCCGGGAAGAAGCGGAATCCATAATATCTAAAATAATGTCATAATAAAGTTCGAATCTACTTTTAAAACAATCTGAGCCAAAAAGTAAAAAAAAATATTAATCACTTTGCTGATATGAGTGCTATTAAAATTTTACCGATAAATTAATTTATTAATGCTAATCTAGAAACACTGTTTCTACAGACACTTTAAGAGTTTTAAATTAATCATCCGAACCCTCCCTTTCAGTCTCATACTGGCACGCTGAAGGGTGCGAAACAAGCTTTAAGAAGCGCCAGTCTTGAATGAAAAGTTTTTCCAAACAACCGTTAAAATTGTGACGTCACGGAACTGACTGTCGGGTTCCGGAAAATCTTGCGTCCCCGTTCCCGTTATCGGTTTAGCTGAGGGGAAGGCCTTGTGTCTCGCCGAGGAATGCCGATTATCCTTTCAGTGTCTGGCGTGGGCAGCCGAAAGTTCAGGAGTCCCGCATTCCTTCACAGGGATACAGACATTAATAACATATGAACATATTTATAACATGTGTTTATACTTTATTGTATTTAATATTTTCAAGATACTGTAGAAGATTTTAAAGCACTCATTTAACATTTTAAAGTAAATCTGAAATTGCTAGAAGGGTCTAGAATAAACGACTCAATTCTCGAAATGTCTGGAAAATCAAAAAAAATGTATTAAGTGAGAACAACGTCAAAACAAAGCAGCAGCGATCTTGTGTGTCGAAATACCATCGAAAATAAATTAAGAGAGTATCTACTGTTCAATAGTGGTTCAATAGCGACCACAGACGTTCGAATACCCTGAAAAGACGAGTATAATGTGTTCCATAGACGAGTGATAATTTGTACATTTTACATGCTATCAAGTCGTATTATTAAAAATACTCATTATCATCATTTTCATCGTATCCCAGGGGGGTCGGATGCGCCTCCATTTTTGCTGTCTTGAATTATTTCTATACAAAATCAATCCAGACCCAATCCAAATCGGTCTGAAGTAAGAAATCCGAGTAGCCGAGATATTTCTGTAGGTAGAAATAAAAGCTTCATGCCGGGGGTCTCCCTTATCACGGTTCTTCTCACTTCTGCAATGATACTAAATTAAGACATTTCGTGCTGGCTTCTTTTTTAAGAACCAACACGAAATGAGTAACCAGATTTGTATTCTCATGGACTCTGTCCATATTAAAGTAGGCCTGTGGACAATCGGACCCTACGCACTACGGAAAACACCACTGAAAAACTAAATTTCATTAATAAAAAGCAGAGCTTTTGAAAATGATTAAGTGCACAATATTTACTACAGCGACCAAATAAAATTATAATAAAATCTTTATCAGGAAATGTTTTAAATATTTCGTTAACTTTTGACCAATTATTTTTCTCGTCACATTTATTCAATTTTTATATAGATAAATCATACAACACCAATCAGCTCTGATTTATCTAATTTTTTACCATCTTTTTATCAAAAAAATTAAGAAAAAAACATTTTCGTTAAATGAGACAGTGTAAACTCTGAGGTAAATACTTTCAAAATATATTTAAATAATAGCTTCAAAAATTAGTCCACTTGCTCCTTATGTAAATGACATTCTGGTGTTTTATGTTGAAACTATATATAAATACATAAAAAATACATTATTAGCGTTAGTTATCGGTTCGGTTTGTGCAGAATTAGGCTGTTTAAAGAATAATAGAAACGTTTACTTATTGTTATTTTCATAATATTGGCGCAAGGTTTTATGTACTTTTTGAAAATTATTTGCTTCAAAAGCATACATTAGAATTCACACCGTACTGTATCAGAAACATTAAAATTCAACTCACAATCACAGCAGAAAGCAAACACCAATAAATACCCAATAAACGAAATATGAGATCCTGTTGGTGGTTACTTATGTTTTGTAAAAATACAACAAAAAATATTGTATCCTGCAAGTTAAATTTTCAAACCTGTAATAAATTCTACATTAAATTTAAAATTTAACGATAAAGCATAATTCTGATTTTTCGCAGAAAAACATTGTTAATTTGTTATTATATCTTTACGATTGGTATGGTGCAAAAAAACAAATCAATATATTCAACACTTGCCCACAAAATTTTGCGAATAATAATAATTAAACCATCCAAAATAAAGTAATATAAACAAATATAAATTTCGCCATTTGTATGTTAAATATTTAACATGCTACTGTAAGCCCTGCACGAAAAAAATATTTGACTGGATACAAAAAAAAATATTGCGTTCTGGATGTTTTAATATTTTTCAAATTAATTAATTCCGTATTTAGACTACATCATATGTTTTCAATTCAATAAAATGTATTTTTCCCCATGTTCTTAGGTTTTCACGGCTACAGGTTTGTATTTTCTGGGGTATCATGCCGTATTATTACGACCTTTCCGGCCAACGTTTTCCACACATCAGCCCTGATGATGGACCCTGCAATGGGATCCGAAACGTCGGCCGGAAAGGTCGTAATAATACGGCATTATACCCCAGAAAACACAAACCTGACGATAATTTTTCCCTGTCATTATTAACAAATTTTCGCCTATTTAGAAAATAAATAACAAAAGGAAAAAGAAAAATGTTTTCTCGACCGTTCAGAATCTTCTGGTTTGAGTTTTCTGGAATATTCTGGCGTGTTTCTACGACCTTTATGGCCAACGTTTCGGATCCCATTGCAGGGTACATCATAAGTGAATGGACACCCACCGCTTTCCCAGGACCGCTTTATGAGCGAAAGCTCCCATATCGGACTCATACGTCGCCAGGTTGAAAATTTTTTACTCTAAAGGCCATCTCCGTGTCACGTCGTGTAAAAAGGACCGAAGAGGCCTGTAATAATCCATTCACTGTACCTCCTCCACAAATCACACTTTATTAGGAAATATCAAAAAAAAAACATAAAATAAAGGTGAAGAACAAAACGGTAAGATAACATATAGCAAACAGAAATAGAAAGTTCATTAAAAAAGATAAATAAATAAATAACAATTGATCATATCAAAAGACTATATATAGAATTAGGGTAGGAAGGAGGACAGTGAGGGGATGTCATGGCAAAGGACACACTCCCAAATAGGGAAGGACAAAAACAAGGATCACACTAAAAAACGGAGTTCAGGTCCAAGCACCACGTGTCCACGTGTAGGAAGGTCCGATGTTCCGTGGGAAACCCGTTTGTACGGCACGGGTCTAAATCGTGCAATCCGAGACGATGAATATGTTTTCATAATTATCTAATCAAACAAACCTAAGGGTACATCATCAGGGCTTATAGTTTTCTGAGACATATTCACGACACTTTACTCCACAATTAAATTAATCAATTTCATTTAAAATATTCCTATGTTTATCTGGAAGAATATTGGCATATTAAATTAAATCACATTACATGTAATATTCTCACTCTCGTTTTTTACAATTATTTTTTCGTTATTAGCACACTACTCTTTCTTCTTCGCTTCTCTCCTCCTTTTCCTCTACGAGAATAATAAAAACACAGGAAACTTCTGATTCCTCGGGTGAAATAACAGAGATATAAAGAAAATCTCAGCTAATCAAAGAGCGGATGTATCGGGAATAAACGAGCTTGCAGCATAAAATCACGAGATGAAATGTTGCACATCCACGCTGCAACTACGTAAATGCACCGATCCCTCTTTGGGAAGAGGATCGGAAAGTCATAAGAAATAACAAGAACCCTTTCAGTCGAGAGGTAAAACGTCATTTATCCGATAACAGATTTTGAAAATACATTTTCCAACCTTTGTTTCCGTTCGAGTTTATCTTATAAAGTTAGAATCTATCTCCGCGTGCGGGGTGCCCTTATTAGGGCTGCAGATTTCTCGGGATACAAAATCTCCACATCTGGAAAATATTTCAGGGAACAACACAGGACAGCTTAAACTCTTGACCTACATATTAAGCAAGACGTGGATATAATACGTCCGACCTGGGATGATGAAGTGACCCCCGCCCGCCCGAAAGCCCGCTATATTCTCATTTTAAAAACACAAAGGGGAATAAAATCTCCACACGTCTTAGTTTCTGGAAGCGTGTCCTACAAATAAATAATAATGTCATATCGTGTGCCTTTGGCGATAAAGAGAAACCCTTATAACGCCGTCCCGCCCTCGCGCGATTCGGCCAATAAATCTTTTAGCTCGGACATCCTTTTGGGAAACAACAAGTTATAATTAACAGTTGAATGCGACAAAGATGTGTCTCACTTGTGTTGTGAGATTAAATTGCATAAAACAGAAATAACAAAGTTGAAATATATTACGTAATTAAACGAGGCTCAAAAACTTTACATATTTAATTTTAATAATCAAGTAGGTACATAATTTGTGACCGTATTATATAAAGTGAATTGTTTGAAAAAAATGGAATGAAGTCGAAAATTTACGTTAATTTACTAAGCTGCCGTGTAGAAATTGGATAACGCGCCATTCCCGGATAGAGTGGAGGTCCGTTGGTTCGAGTCCCGGTTGCAGATAAAATATTTTTTCGTTAATTTGATTTTTCTACATGTCTTTTCTAATTGATTAATAAATTTGTTAATATTTAATTTTCAATATTATAGATTACAAATATATCGAAGGTCTCTACGTATATTCTTCTTCATCTTACGTACATTTTCAAGGGTCTACAGAAAGTTCCTTACTTGATAAAGTATAAATAAAAACCTTCAACAGTGTCAAATTTATCATGGTACCACTTATTCAAAATATTTATTATGCAATAAGATGTAATTAATCATTTGCGATACATTATTTTAATTGGATATAATACCCAATATGTATATTAAAACACAATTAAATAAATTATTTTACTATACGTTAGTTCACATGCTTTCATTTCAATTCATTTTCAAAAATATTTTTTCGTTTTGTTATCTTAAATCATCCAATTTATAATTTTTTGTTTGAAATGAATTTACATAAAGGAAAATTAAACTATTTTATAAGATTACCTGGAAAAAAGTGTAAATTGTATGATTTGAGATAGTAAAACGAAAATAGAATTTTCGCTGATTCGACAATAATCGTAGGGATCATTGATATTGTTCTAATTTGCATTATTTTCCAAAAAAATATACAAAGCAAGAGGCATTGGACTACCAACATTTATCAAGATATATGTATTATAGATGATATAGCCCCATTGAGACAAAACTATATTTATATGAGAAAATAGATATGAAAGCCTTTGTGGTGTTCATAGGGCTTACGACCTATCGTACGGCTGGCTTAAGTGATGACTTTATACAATGTAACGTTTATCAATTCCATCCGTGATGAACTACCACATGCATCAAAATTTTCTAAGTTGTATATATTATGTTTAACTTGCACACTTTGTTTCGTAAGTGAGCTGTATTTTCGCTACCGCCACCTGTTGTGGTTGAAATTTGTCATTCCCATAATCGTGTACAGGTGTCGCCGTTGGTAATGAGATATCTATATTTTTCATTGAGTTTTAAAGCAATATCCTTCCTATATGTATATAACATTATTTCGAATTATTAACATAATGACCTGTCAACGGCCTGTTTGTTAAAAAAAATCTTCTTCTTCTTCTTTTTCTACCCCTTATCCTTATGGGTAGGGGTCGGTTAAATAAATAAATAAACGTCTGAAAATTATTTTAATCTTAAACTCCTTTTTGGACCAGTTTTTATATATTCAAACATCTAATTGTTCTTGAAACTTTGAACGTACCTACTCAAAGTATTCTACCAACATTTATAATGTTTTAGCTTATGCTGGGGATAATCTAATTTTTATTATATTTTTGCACACATATTGTAGTCATTAATTTTAATAAAATTTAGGATAAACTCTTGTTATTAACTATATGCGTTTATTTATTAATTAATTGATAAATAAAACCGATCATTTTCGGAAACAATAATTCCTTCTATCATTCCTTTATTACTCATATATGACAACATTACCCACAAATATTTACTAAGAAGCATGAATAATTCAGAATGACTAATAAAAACAATTAAACGAAGGTAATCTGCCTACTTCGGAGACATTTTCCTAAAGAAAGGAAACATTACCCATGAAAACACAAAAGACAAGAGAGATCCATAGAAGACATTGATGCTAATATTCTTGGAGATACCTTATCTTCGTTCAAAAACTCACTCATACACAACATCCATTTTCTAAACGATGACCTGAACCTATAGATTCATTAACTCAATTATTTATTAAATATTATTCGCACTACATTCAAACACTAAATATACAATACACTTAAATGTACATGTAAAATATACTTAAATGCAAATATACACGTTACTAGAGCGTGCCAAAGACACTTGTAATTGGGATAATGGGCATAGTCTTCACTATAATATTTATTATCAGAGTATCATGTACCTATTATCCTGTTAGTATCTCTAATGAATAAATAAAAAATAAAAAATGACATCAGCGTGCCACAACTTGGTGGTCAACTTTCTACAGTAGAGGGCACATGACGTAAAACAATATAATATATTATTTTACGGTTAAGAAATCCTGTAATAAAAGTGAAGATCGTAAATTATATGATGTATTTTCACACATACTTTAGAAAATGTTGTAATTTCAGGGATTCGGAAATAACGTTTATTTAACAACGAAAAATAATACTGTATGAGATATTACGTAAGAAGCTTTCAAATGTATTACTTAAATACAATGAATATACTTAAATATAACGATTATTATTCGGAAATTTTCGCGAGATAAAGCTAATAAAGGTTACCAGCGAGAGATACGCTTTTGAAATTGCTGGTGTATTTATATTGTGTGACGCTTCCGAACAGCCATATTTCTAGACTCGGCGGCGCCAATAGAAGAGTATATTCGACCTTTGCAACACAGAGCCGTGTCGTCATCACAATTCACTTGACCAGTGTCTAGCCGTAACATAACAATGGAATGTTTGTACAAATCAATACTTTTAAATATTTAAGTAAATAATTCAAGTGCGTATTTAACAAGTTCTGCACTTTTCATTAATTTCATTTTAGTTATAATATTAGTAAGCTAATTGCAGTTATTTGTCAATGTATTCGGATAAAGGGGCGGGGCATCGAAGAGGCTTCTTTCCGTCGTTATTGGGAATGTAGAACGTAGTGGTGAAGCATAAGAAAATTTAATGTCATTGCTCAGTATTTTTTCCGAAGTAGATATTTTTTGGATTTGCAACATTCTGATGTACCTGCTCTCTACATATAGCACAACCTAGAACAACACGCCACAATCGAGTTAATCGCATTTTAAGTTTTCAACTTTTTTTTATTTCTTTATTCTTCTTCTTCTCGTGCCTGTCCGTTTAACGGACGTTGGCTATCATGTTGGCTATGCGGACTTCGTTTACTGCGGCCCGGAACAGCTCCACAGTAGACTGGCCAAACCACTGTCTCAAGTTTTTCAGCCACGAAGTCCTTCTTCCAGGGCCCCGACTTCCGGCAATCTTTCCCTGCATTATAAGATGCAAAATCTCGTATTTCTCTGGATGTCTCATCACATGTCCTAGATATTGAAGTTTTCGGATTTTTATTGTTTTAATAACTTCTTTTTCTTTATTCATCTGAGCCATAACATCTTCATTCGTAACTCTGTCCACCCAGCTTATTTTGAGAATTCTTCTGTAGATCCACATCACGAATGCTTCAAGTCGCCTTTGGTAAGCGTCCATGCTTCCATTTCATAGAATAATACTAAAAACACGTAGCATCTGACCATTCGAAGTCGTAATCCTAGGTTGAGATCATGACTGCAGAACATCTTTTTCATGCGGATAAAGGTTGCACGAACTTGCTCTATGCGGCATTTGATTTCAACCGAAGGATCCCATCTTTCATTTAAATTGCAACCCAAGTATACAATACTTTGTACATTCTCTAGTTTCTTTATGTCAACGATAAACAACTAAACCACTTAAATAGTGCATACATTATATGTGAGATATATAAGCAAAGGCAGCATTATCCAAAAAGAAAATTAATGCAGTCATCGAGGATTATTAATTCATAGTGTACTGAATTCGAGATTTTACAGGAAATATAGCCTATAAATTTATAGGAAACATGGTTTTCGAAGGGATAGATACATAAAATTCAGTGCATTCTAAATTATAAATTCTTGGTGACTGCATTCAAAACATTATTTTTTTTGGATATTGCTGCCTTTGCTTTTATACCCCACATACACAATGATTTTTGAATATATGATTTAGAGCCATATTTGAATTGTAACAGTTTTTTTTTCTTCAAATGTAGCAAATTTATTCTGTGGTAACATAATTATAATTAATATAAATTAACTTTGTTTAAACCACTTATTTATTGAAAAAATCAACATGTTTCAAAGCCAATGGCTTCTTCATGAGGAAAACAAAAATAATATTTAAAAATCGAGTATAGATCAAAATATTAAAAAGTTATATATGGAAAATGATAATATAAAGTACCTATTTAACATGAAAATAAATTTAAAAGATAACTATTTGCAAAAAGGACCTGAATATTTATAATATTCAATTTACTATTTACACTCTTTCTTATTTCCAAAATTTCTAATTTATCAAATTGTGATTCTGTATAATTTGTATGTAAAATTTGTAAACCCTTATTAATATTAGGTCCTTACATATGAAATTGGCGTTTAGTATGGGAGGAACATAAAGCCGATTTTTTTTTATTATAATATATTTATTTAATCAAAGTATGTACCATTGCTATCTATGCACTTTTGCCATCTCATAGGTAGTTCATCGATCCCTTTACTAAAAAAACCATTCGGACGGGAATCAATAAAATCTTTGAAGGCGGTTTGGACTGCCCCATCGGAGTTGAATTTTTTCCTTTGCAAGAAGTTATCCAAATTTCGAAAAAAATGGTAATCTGTTGGGGCAAGGTCCGGAGAGTACGGTGGATGTCTTAGACATCCCAATTGAAGCTCCTCTAATTTGGTAGCCGTCTGTTGTGCAGTATGTGGTCTAGCGTTATCATGAAGCAGCAGT
>JADDOH010018335.1:0-22990 GCA_016648135.1 Agrypnia vestita
CTATTCTATACTGGCACACATTTCTCACCTCTTCTACATTCATATGTCGCATGCTAGCTCGACGATTGAAGGTATCTCTGTAAAAAGTAGTATGTCAGGTCACAAAGTGATTTTATTAATTAGGATAATTTAAAAAAGTCTTACAGAGCCGAAGCTATCTTAAAACCTGCATGAGCTGGCTTAAGTGATCACTCTACACAATGCAACGTTCACCAATTCCATTGCAAGAATACCCACACACTATCAAATTTTTGAAATTTCTATATACATGTGTGTCTTAAATTAAGGAATCTTTCGTATACTTAAATGGTCTTTGCTAGAGACATCTGTTATTTTTTCTCATTTTATTTTCAATAGATTTCGAAATGGAAATGAGACCTCTATATTTTATTGTAATATTTTTAAAAAGGTCTATATGTCATTTAAAAGGTCATGCACCAAGTGCGGTATTTTATTTTCCACAATTTTTAATTTTTTTTTTATTAGGTTCTATTCAGATACAATTTGTACACGTTTAATAAAATAGCAATATCATTATACATATGTATGTATAATGATATTGTTCATATTTGTGTTCTTAGTCCTCCTCACTAGGGGTTCCTGTGCTGAGGCGGACTAGTTTATACTTATTTATTTTCTATTTTTAAATTACTACATAGTTTTTAATACTCCTTCTAATTTATCTGCATCGACTTGTTTTAGCCATGCATTTATCTTTTTTTTTGAACTCTTCAATCTTTTCAATATTTTTGAAGGTTGGAGGAAGGATGTTGTAGAGCTTTGTTGCAAAATAGATATAGCTTCTTTGGCCAAAAGTTGTGTTGTAAGTTGGTATATTTCTATTTACCATTTTACTGCCTCTCGTATTATATGCCGGTGTTCTATTGTTTTGTTTTGTGTCTTTCAATTGGTGTAAGAGAATGCTCTTGGCATATATTTGTTTTATGTTCGGTAGGTCAAAACATTTAAAGATCTCTTTTGAGGGCATTCTGATTGAAGTTTTAAAATGGTTTTTATAATGCTCTTTGCGATATATTTAAATGGTTGATATGGTTTGTTGTGGCAGATCTCCATGCTAAGATTCCATACTCAATCCGAGAATGACATAAGGCAAAGTTTCAACTCAATATTGCTGAAATCGCCCTCAAAAGTTGTCTTATAGAATCAACAGAAAAAACGTAAAATTAATGCTCATTATTGGCAAGTGATTATTAGAAATTAACAAAAAAACTGAAATTCTATTTATTCATTTCATCATGTAATAATGTGTAATATATATTTTTTATACACATTACTGCTCCATATTTTAGGTTTTAAATTTATATTTTTAATTTTTATACCCATATTTTAATGCTTATACCTTTTATTGCTTTTTATACATGTATTTTATATAAATATATTTTATATTTTACTGCTTATTTCCGATATTGTTTAATGTACATACTTTTTGATTTTATATATTATTTTTTTATGTAAGCCTGTAATGGGTGTAAAAAAGTAAATAAATAAATCAGTGTTTTTAGTCAAGCTATATAGACCAGGTTATCAGAGATGTGCACTGTAGCACCTCCCAAGAAATGAAGAGGCTGGCAGGTGACAGAGAGGAGTGGAGAGATCGAGTGCTTGGTGCAGACAATCCTAGGATTATGACCCAAAAAAAGTGTTTTTTCTCTCTCCTGTAAAATTCCTTTTTATAAGGACGCCTTCGAATGTTGAGGCTATCAATACAACCATCTTCCAGTATTTGGTTGACCTGATCATGCCAAGTTTTCCAGAAACGTCCCCTCTTTCTGGTGCCGTCAACTCTTCCGCCCAACGTACCCAAATCGTCTAAATGATCATCTTTTAATTCTATTCACTTTATTAAAGAGTTAAGGTTGTTATTATTATTTTATACGAACCGTATGTTTTTCGGAGAAACGATAATTGACGTTTCGTTGAATTCTTGCTTATTCAACGTCATCAGGAGGACGACCTTTACCCTCGGAGGTAGAGGGCGGACCGATTACTGCTTTCGAGGCCGTAAATTATATGCACTTTGATGTGGAGTGTTCACGTCTTCTCTAATAGAGGTCGCCAGTGTGCATCATGTACTAGTTACGTCGGCGGACTTTACTGCGACGTCTCTCAAGGGTTGAATCAATGTCGTAAGAACAGGGCGCCAAATACTTGATAGTTTGTAACTGTCATCTCTATTGAAATTGGGATGTTTGTATATTTCAGTGGACCCCCTCACTAATCTGGGTATAAGGTGCGGTTCTGTTGATAAGATTTTTGCCTTGTCAAATCTGATGAAGTGACAGAGATTCCCTTTGGATGCATGTTCGCAGATTGCCGATATATTGGAGTTGTTGTTTTTAATTGCTACAATATGTTCCTTCAATCGTGTAGCGATGTTGCGTTTGGTTTGTCCTATGTAGAACGCTCCACAATCGCATGGCATTCTGTATATACCTGGAGACTCGAACGGTGTGTTATCTTTTACACTACCTAACATACGTGAGATCGAACTATGGAGGTTTTCACTTTGCTATCACCAGTCTTACATTATTTGAAAAGATTTTAATAAATTAAGCATTGTTTCGTTTACAGAGTGAAAGTTCATGATTAACACAATAATTTATACACAACGTTAAGCTTAGGCTTATATAACTCAAATTAGTGGAATAAAACGTTGTGTATAAATCATTGTGTTGAAAAGATTTTCATTGTCGTCATCAGAATTGTAATATTATTGAAATAAAACTTTATTTATCATAACGGTGATACACACATTGGTATTGTCACCAACTCAGAAGACGTATGCTAATACAGAGTTCGGAGCGTAACGATAATATTCGATTGAGAGGCGCGCGGCCTTCGGTCACGCCAGCTGCGTTCAGCAGTGTGCTTTACTACCCAGTTGTGGTGAGGATATCGTTCTGTATATCCAGCTTATAACAATTTTGCTGAATTATTGATAATATCACCATACTGTACCAATGGAAACAAGGATTTTCCAGCACATTTTACAGCAAATAAGAAATTACTGAAAAGGTTTACAAATCGATCATACCGTAAGTTCGCAAAATGATATTCCCCATTTAAAGGACAACATAATCATTACACCCAACATTTGTTGATCTGACAGAAGCGAAACCAGAGATAAACGATAGAAGCGACATCAGCGATTCAGTATGACCAGCATTTTGAGAGTGCTTACTGGGCTTTTAATTGTTAATAGTGCGATTTCGGACGTGCTGGTATAAAATGTTCTACACACGAGTGACCAGTGTGAAATTCGTATGAATTACATACTACTAATTTAGTTTGAGTTTAGTGACTTAGGTGAGAAATAAAAGCTTAATTGATTTCAAGTGTTTTATTTATCTCCCACCACCACGATCTAAACATGTTACTAAGCGAAAATTTACTGGTATATGGTTTGACTTCTATTTCAGTTTCACGTAACAGATCACTATGATTTTTATTACTCTTAATAATATGGCTGCATAGGAATTACCGCATATTTGCGGTGGAACGCTAATACGAAGCTAGATGTGTAACGATGTAGTCCGGCACAGTGGCGGCAGCCAGAAAAATATTTTATAATGTGTGATGTTCTTACTATCTTGTCGTGACGTCGGGATTCTCCAATAAAAGAGGTTGTCGGTTACTCTTGGTTTATTGGTGGCAACAATACGTTATACAGCGGTTACAATGAACAACATGGGTCTATCTCGATATAATAGTAGAAAAAGCCTGAAGACGACATCCGCGTGACCTTATAAATCATTTGCTCTCTCTTTCATGCTCCGTCTCTTCCGTCCCTCAGATCTATTACATTATGTGACATAAATTCACTTGAAATTTGAGTCGTTTTTCAATTTCAACCCGCGGATCAATGAGGCACAAGACAATATGATTTTTTCATTGGACGATGAATAGTGTCTGGGTAGTATCGACAGCCTGGCACTCGTATGGGACATGTCATCCGAAAAACAAATAATAAAAGACCATTGTTTATTTTCGCCATTAACATTTTTATCGCTGGAAATATCCGAAACGGGCGGCTAATATGAATATTGCGTGCCGGGTATTGATCAGCTCGCCCCGTTGCTGCGGGGCCCACAACGGGCCGGGAAATTGTTTTCTTAATATCAAATTAGAAGCAATTGTGGAAAATTGTAATCACCACAATTATGTAATGCTCCTTGGCGGTATTTTAGTTTTACGATTGCGGTTCGCGGGCGCACAGTCTCGTAATTTTGAGTTTTATTATTTATTTGAGTAGCTGAGTAAATATCGTTTAAAGACATTGTAATTTTGGCCTCTTTCTATTTAAGAAAGCCAATCGAACTAGTATGTGTGAGCCTTGCGTACGGGGTACGTTGTTTCGTTGTGTTGGTGTTAATACTAGCAAACAAATAATATATACACTTACTAATTCGATTGTCTTTCATGAATGTAATTTACTACATATACCACTTTAGTAAAATATTTTAGACATAGTATTCCTACCTATTAAAATATATTAAAAGTATATTGGACTGCCTTGAGCTGAATCACATGGTCTCTTGTAATATACCGAGACAAACGAGACATCACGAAGTGTACTTCGTAGGGAACGACAGGAATACCTATGCATTAAATTTATCGTTAACAGGCTTGCATCGCCTTGGAAACAAATTTACGGAATTCGTAGATATTTTTCGTTGTAGGAGCATACCCGAATTAAAGAGTAACTTAGATTTAGAATATACCAATAGAATTAATTACACTTTAATGAACTAAATTTTTAAGTGTTCTTGTTTTTTGTTTGTAACATTTTGGAAATTCATTTTTAATATTTTAAAAAATGAGTGTAAAAACAACACTGTTTTATTCCACTATATTTATTTTGAAATGTCAGAACGTTTTCGAGATTTCTCCCATCGTCAATAACAACACGTTTGCAACATTTGTAAACGTGTTGTAACAGTTGTAAACGTGTTGTTTTTGACAATGGGAGAAATCTCGAAAACTTTCTGACAATTCAAAATAAATATAAAGTGGAATAAAACAGTGTCGTTTATATCGTTCATTTATCTTAAATATGTTATATTTATATATTTTTTTATTGTTTACTGTAAACCGTGTTTTATATTAGGTACATATATAAAAATCCTTTTAATTTTCTTCTACTGTAAAAGCCCACTAGGGCGTTTATTAATAATAAAGAAAAATATTTATATTCGGTATTCACCACATAACACTCCCTTTGTATCCATTTTAGTTGGCATTTACGTCACATGCCCCAACCTTCCATCTCGTCTTACCAATATTTCCCAGTTTACGTTTAAAAGCTCGACTTTTAAGAGTATTATAGCTTGGCTTAAATTATCTACTAATTACTAATTACTAAATATCGATCGCTACACTTTCTCATCACCTTTGTTTAAAACCTCGTTTCCTCAGCTTCGAATATCCTCGAGTGTGGTCTAGTGTGTGTGAAATTATACGTTTGCTAATCATCGAGTCATCACACCATCATCCCCTTTCCTTGTAAATAGTCCAACCATCATCATCAGTCACAACCATCATCCCCTTTCATTGTAAATAGTCCAATCTATCGATCATGTTAACGTCAATCCCCATCCTTATTGATTCTGGCGATTTACGTCAAGATGAATCTAAATACCTCTATGTCCGTTTCCATTGAAATTCTACACCCTTAGATATATCAAAGCCAAAGACATCATGCAATCAAGTATTATAGATATCTTCTCCCTGAGGCAAACGCTCTAATCATAAATGTATTTATAGTATCACGCAAAGACTCCCTAAATGGTATCTATGCTGATGAAATTAACTACTATTCTGAATATGACAGCAAACGGATGGAACATCAAAATTCTCTCACAGAACAAAGCACAATCCTTCTTCTTGGAAAACGTTAGCTCTGTTTCCCTGAAAGAGTAGAAATCATATTGTTTTGATTTAAAGAGAAACACAACGTGGCGCCTTTGTTTCTTTGAGAAATCTAAATCCCGCCCAACTCGATTGGTAGACGCCAAGCTCAGATCAGTCTCTGCTTGAGCTGCTGGAAGGGTTGAAAATTCAATCAACCACCCCCAGAAGGCAGAAGTTTAGTGAAACGGCGTTTGCGGTGGCAGTCCCAAAGGCGAGGTCTCCTCCTTATCCTCCAGTGTGAAATAATGCTCCAGAAACATTATTAATAAGGCTGAAAATGTGCCATTTTTAAAAATCGATTCCGTAAGTTGACAATTTAAAATATTTGTGAAGGATATAACGGTTTTTGTGATCATCATCATCACTTTTGGCTCTACACCCCCTAGTGGGCCTCCTCAATGTATCTGACCAGTGAAGGAAACATCAATAAACTACAAGTGATGCAAAACAGGGCAATGAGAATCATATTAAAATAAGTAAATACACCAGAATTGAAGAAATGAGAAAAGCACTCAATTGGAAGGAAATTAAAAAAAATATTTATTTATAACGTATTTATACACAAAGTTTTCAATTACAAAATGCCCAAATATTTTTTGAACAAAATTACTGCACATAGTGATGTACATACGTATAACACCAGAATTGGGAATAGAATAAGATTACCATATAAGAAAAAAGTATATACAAAGAATTGTCTAATGTAAAGAGGTGTAAAAATATACGATGAGATGCCAGAAAGCATGAAGAAGATAAATAAGATGAATGTATTTAAAAACTAATGCTACAATTACTGTAAAAATAGTATAGAATTGTAGAGCATAAGATTTATTATTAATAATAGATTGTACAATAGATTAGATTAGATGTAAATGTAAATACTTAGGTTATTATGGATAGTATATTAGTAATAGATTTAAGAATGTAAAATGTTAAATACTAGTTAATAAACAATGTAATATTAACTATCTTAAGAAATAAATAAAAAAAATAAAAAAGTGTCTTCCTCCACTCATCTCGGTTTTGTGCTAGCTCTCTCCAGTTCAGAAGCTCCAAGGCGGATATGTCTTTGAGGACGTTGTCGCTCCATCTTAATTTTGGCCTTCCTAAGCTCCTTCGCCCTATCGGTCTTGAGTTCAGCAGGGACTTTGGTACTCGATGCTTGGTCATTCTTTCCACATAACATAAGTCTTCCAAGTTTTATAAATTTGGTGACGTTTAACTCCTTAAACAGAGTATAGAGCTCATTGTTGTAACGTCTGCACCAAAGTCCATTTAGCCCATATGATGGACCCTTCAATGGGATCCGAAACGTCGGCCAGAGAGGTCCATACGGCAGAATATCCCAGAAAACTACACACAGAAGATTCTGAACATCCGTGAAAACCTGAGAACATTTTAAGTCTTAATAAATTTATATTTTTAGACTCGTTACTTTTTAGTTTAGTGCTTACAACTTTAGGAATTTTACTATGATTTATTGCATATGCTCTGGGCATATGCAATTTTGAAAATTTCATATGCTCCAAGCGTCGTTATTTTGTTTATTTTCTATTTGCTGATGTATTTTTTATAATATAATTGTAATAAAATGCATTATGAATTTTTGTGATGATTAAAATATGCGCATAGTGTTTCATTTTATCTTTCTTATACAATCAAAATGCAAGTCGGTAGACCTCTTTCCATTTAAGAAGGACAATCTTATTAGTATGTGTGAGCCGGGCGTACGAGGCACGCTGTTTCGTTGTGTTGGTTTTTATACCCGTAAACACCAACACACCGAAATAATTGGTGTCGTACGCTAGGTTTACACATACTAATTCGATTGTCTTTCTTAAATGGAAAGAGGGCTAAGCGGTTACTGTATCTAATGTGTATTTTAGATTTATTATCCGTTGATGGAAAACTCTATTTTAGTTATTGTTGTATGCCTTGAGTCAGAACATAGCTGGGCAGATTGGCATACTGTCCAGATATGTTCCCACCCAAGGTATACAACACAACACATGGTTTTTTATGTATACCAAAGTATTTAAATTCTAACGCGCGCACCTATGTACATAAGTACACGCAGTAAATTTTTACTCACTTTATATCATCTCGTGGCGTCTGCTTGACGCAAAAACTTTGGATCGATTTTTAACCCTTTTCCCGTAATCCTATAGAGCTGAAACTTTGCAAGTAGACTCGTGGGGACGATCAAGAAGATCTATCAAATTTTCGTTAAAAAAATTAATAATTTTTAATAGTTTTTCATACATCTTTGTAAGTTGTATGTACAGACTGCGACGCATCTGTTAGACACTAAACATGATTATAATATAATTTTGGATTTTTGGAAATTTTTTATTACTCCCTTTCAACAGTCTTGCCCGACCAAAGCCCAATGCGTAGGTTAAGCGCCAAACCAGTATCCACTAGTAAATGAGATATGGTTTTTGTGGGTTAGTTTTCTTATATCTTAAATTAACCCAAAACGTCAAATAGATGTTCTCCTTCACTTTTCACACTTTCTGGTAAGAATCTGCATTTTTATTCTGTTTTTTAAGAAAATATAAAAATAATATAAAAATAAATTATTATGTATTATCAACGGACCGTATTGTTGACTAGTAAGCGTTGCGTGTTTAATTCAGCCCAGTAAATCGAGGGTCCAATGACAAACTACGACATATCATGGTGCTTTAGATAAGCACAAAGCCAGTGTAACGTAAAAACATCATAATTACGATACAATACAGCCTGAATGGTAATAAAAAATACCAAGAGTGGTATTATTCCAGAAAATGCGTAGACAGTTTGGTTACATAAAAAACCACTAACGACAACTGTAATATTTAAAATGACACAATTTGAATGGAATCATATAAAATGTACAAAACCAATGATTTTATCGCAACTTTTCTACATAGCCCAAAAGTATTCTGACTACTGGAATAACAAAATACAAAATACATTTGTTTAAATTGCGAGTAGATTTATTATTATTATTTATTAACCAACCCACATTGATAATTATATTAATAATGTTATCGAAAAATCATTTTGCAGTTATTAAAGAAGTAAAAACTTATCTTCTTCTTCATGTGCCCTGTCGGGTCCCCCCGACGTCGGCGATCATCTGGGAGAAAGTTTCCCTGTCCAGGGCAGTGCGGAACAGCTCTTCCACGCTTCTTATCCCGGTCCACTCTCGTATGTTTCCAAGCCAGGAATGCCGCCTCCTTCCGACCCCTCTGCGACCCTCAATCTTCCCATTCATGACGAGCTGAAGGATGGAGAACTTTTCGCCTCTCATTATATGACCAAAATATGAAATTTTACGGAGCTTTACTATGTTAAGTAACTGTCTGTTTGTATTTGCTCTACTTCAACATTACTAGTCATGTCAGTCCAAGATATCCTTAACATTTTACGATGTATTCACATTTCGAACGCCTCTAGGCGATTTAGAGTAGTCACCTTCAGCGTCCATGCTTCAACACCGTAAAGTAGAACTGACCATACATAGCATTTGATCAATCTCTGTCTGAGCTTCAAGTTTAAGTCGTCATTACAGAGTAGACTTTTCATCTTATTAAAAGATGCGCGGGCTGTCTCTATTCTGCATTTGATCTCCGTATCAGGATCCAGATTGTCAGTAATAATACTGTCCAAATACTTAAACCGTTTTACTCTCAATGTTGACACCCTTTAATTGAAGGCACACATTTGGATGATTCTCTCGGCTAAAAACCATAAACTTGGTCTTGCTAATATTTATGTTTACACCACAAAAAACTTATGGGCCACATTATTTTGTTCAAGAAACCTACTCAACATAGTGATATTCGGGTCCTTTCTCTTTGGTTTGCATTATCATAACAGTAATACCTTTCTGCTATTTATAACATTGCACACTTCGTCAATTTTGACGTGATGAATATTTTATGAAATAATTAATTTAATCCGATATTTTTACTTCTTTTTGTGGTGCCATCTCCTATCGGAGGTCGGCGATCATTCTAAAGATTACGGTAGAACGGTAGAACAACTCAGTCGAGTTACACTTATACCAGTCCCTCAAGTTACGCAGGCATGAGTTGATGCCATGAGCTATGAGTCATCAGCGATCCGCATCGTATTCAGAGATTATGATAAAAAACTTACCAATAAAAACCAAGTTTTTACAATACTTCCTTTCGCTTTGAATCAGGTTTCGTGTCTAACACGCGTCGGCTAATTACTCATATAGAATTATTCCAATTTGAAAAAACCATTAAAATTTCTAAAAATCCAAAATTATACTATTATTATTAATTTTTTTAAAACGAAAATTTGTTAGATCATTTTTATCATCGCCACGAGTCTGCCTGCAAAGTTTCAGCTCGATTTGATCACGGATTTTCCCGCGATCAAATCCCGTGGTTAAAAATCGATCCAAAGTTTTTTCGTCAGACAAGCAAGCAAGCAGACGCTACGAGTTAAAAGAAAGGGAGTAAAATGTGATAACCAAGCAAATAATATTTTTGAAAATAATCACGTTATAGGCTTCCGTAAACGAACATGGTGAATCAAGGTAGATGAGTAGTTTGTGTGAAGCCTGTTAGTTAGGTGCTTCATACATACCAGCCTTGTCTATAAACATACGTCAATTGTCTATTCATATATTCTTGATTATATTTGTGTATGAAATTGTGTTTACTGTTGAAACTAGCTTCAAGGTCTCCTTAATATAATAACATCCCTTATATCTGAATTATAGTCGAATAAAGTCATTAATTAGATTGTTTAACGAAAACTGTTAAAATAATGTTTTTTTTTTCGTGGGAAGGTATTCTTAAATTAATGTTTAGATTTAACGTATAACTATAAAAAAATCATAGTGCGCTAATACACACTATTGAAACGAAATTTCTGAGCCTCAGAATACAATAATATTTTAGTATTTTATTTTTAATGTGAAATTCATGGCGATGATGGTGTTACCTCGATGTCACCTCTATGTAAAGCAAATGAATGCTTATGCACATATCTCGGATATTTTTCACTTTAATTTACCACATTATATAGATGGATTAATAAAAGCTCTACACCCTGCCTTCATGAATAAATTCACAAAATTAATTATTATACCTATTTGTTTAATTTTATATATTACGTAATTCACACCTCTTTTTTTATAAATATCAGTATCAGTGATATAATATCACTTTTCGAACCTTCTAACAACCGTTAACACTATCAATTTCTACTATAATTTTAAGTTATACATGTTACTTTTCTTTTGTTATCTTGTTTACACTATTATAAAAACTAACCCATAAAAACCGAGTTTTTATTTTACTCCCTTTCTTTGTAAATTAAGTTTACCATCATGTAATAATTGATTGACTGAAAATGAAACATGTCTAGACAAATATCTATGTCAAAAATCTCTAAAAATATCTCTTTATTATTTGATTTCTTCCCAAAAAACCGAAGTGTGCTGTCATCTGTGAACCAATTGTTATAAATTTTTGAAATTCGTAGTGAAGTACCTATTATACCTACCGATGGAATAATTCAAATTTTAAATATTCTGTGACGTTATCGGGCTACCGGCCCCGTTGGTAGTAATCAAACTTTTGTAATGATTACAATTTGAAAAAACCATTGAAATTTCTAAAAATCCAAAATATAACTATAATTATTATTTTTTTTTAAGGAAAATTTGATATATCTTCTGTATCGTCGCCACGAGTCTGCTTGCAAAGTTTCAGCTCGATTGGACGGAAAAAGGTTCAAAAATCGATCCAAAGTTTTTTCGACGGCAAGCAGGCAAGCAAGCACGCAGACCCCACAAGTTAATATAAAGGGAGTAATAAAAGGTACTTTTTGTACCGTATATTGAAATAAATAAATAAAACATAAAATTCTACGTAGGGACCGTCGAAATGAACTTTTGCAGGGCTCTTGAAACCCTTGTAAATTATTGCACGATGCATATTGTCTCATAAGTTATAAACTTTGAGGGAATATTCCTCTGTGTGTTCTCCCGCACTCGCTGTATTTACAAGCGTCCTCCATTCCTGGCGCTGCTCTGATGCTGGAGCGCAGCCTCAAGAGCAAGGCCTTCATCTGTTTGCTTTGATCGGTCCATTGCGTCAAGGAGCCGCTCTTGCTCCGCCAGCAGCTTGATGGAGGCTGCTCCACGCTGAGAGGAAGCGAAAAATTCTTTGACATGCCCCAGTCAAGGGGCTACGCTAAAAAAGCATTTTATTTTTTATTCGAAATTCATTTAACGCAAATAAATATACGTATAAAAAAATAATGAAAAATAAGAATAATCGTTTGATAACGTTGAATACGTTAATAAAAAGACAATATTAAGAAAGATATAAATGACGCGAGTGACATAAGAAATTAATATAGTCGTTTGTTTTCTATTTAAGGGGCAACACCACCTTTAAATTTTCAGAAAATCATTTTTTTGTTTTTCTCATTATAGCTTGAAGTTCTATAAATAATCTGAGCCATCGTTTATTTAAAAATTCCAAAAATCAGCTGGATTACAGGAATTTTAAGTTTGCATAAGAAGGTGAATTTTAGAACGAGGTACAATATTTTCTTTGCATTTTTTCCGACTACCTTTTTCAGATTTTTGGAGATGATATCTCAAAAACTATTTTTTCAATCAAAAGCCTAATTTTTTTCAAAATTTTGTACACATCTTAGTACGTACAAATAACATTGTCTACGATGGTTTTTGATACGGATGCTTTTGGATGATTTTGCTTGAATGAATTTTAAATATATTTTCTAAAAGATCAAAAAAAAATTTTTTTTGGATACCCTATATGTATGACATTACAGTAAAATAATTAACGATACTTTTATATATAGCTTTTGAGAACATAATTAGTAGATTTTGTCCACAGAAGGATAATTATTACTTAAGATAACTTAAATAAGTATCTGTATGGAAGCCTTATAGGATGTTATTATTTTTGTGTTCTTATTGTGGAATTCGTGAACGTCGCGTTGTGTAAAGTGATCACTTAGTCAGCTCATACAGATCATAAGCCCAGGGTCACGCAATAAAGTTTTTTTTCACGCTGTGAGACTTCCATAATTTTAATTGATAAAATAATTACTTTTTCATTTTAATCAAAACTCTGGGGACATGTTTATCTCCATTAGCAATGTACGTCTCGCAAAAGGACCTTTGTGGGACAGTACATAAATCCGACATTTTAAAATTTTGAAAATAATTTGTTACTTAAAAATATTGTAAAAATGTCATAAACAATGATATTACAACGAATTTTATGTTTGCAATAGTAACGCCAATTTTTTTTAAATTAGAATGTGGTGTTGGTGTAATTCCAAAAATATTTAACCTCAAAACATAGAGGTCATAGATCCACCATTTTCGTATTTCAAAGAGAATGAACTCCGATGTAATGTGTCAGGTTCCTTTCTATTTGGCTTGCAAAAACAAAGCATTAGACAAAAGCCTGATTTTTATTTATGTGCGATAGAATCTGGACAGTTTGAAGTGGTTTGGGTAATGAGTTACAGTTTCGGGGTCTCCAATAAAGAAATTGGCGCCGGGCCACGGAGCCTTGACCCTTGGAGGAAGCACATAAACTAAGTCTGCCGGAAGGCGTGCCATTTGAAATTACCTTAAGTCGTTATTTACTTACCATAAGCGAATCAGTAAGCTTGCATTGCATCAACTAGCGGTAAATTAGTTAAAGAGACAAAATAAAAGTAGAAAAGAAAACCAGACGAGAGCTTAAAATAATTTTATATTTTATAGGTCGACCACAATCAAAAGACCAACCCCAAAAAAATAAATTAAATTAATAAATAAAGAAACTGCTACTAAAGATATACAGGAACTCTTCAAGAAACAAGGCTCTATGCCAATTAATGCTATCTTGTGGTAAAAACTAATTACACGATATCATGAAGATGGGAGATATAAGCATAGATTGATTCATAAACATAGTACCAGATTTACGGTTAAAGAAGGACTACGAATACCGAAGGTCATAAATAAATATGGACAAAGAACATTTAAATATGTCATACCAAAAATATTAAATAAAATCCCATGTCGTGTCAAAATGGATATTAATAAAAAAGGGCAAAATACAGAATTAATGAATATGTTATTAAATAAAAGAGACTTATTTTGATTTTGGTAATATTTGTATTGTTTCTTGTATTGTTGTATTGTATTTGAGTTTATAAGATCTATTGTAATTAATTAATATGAATGTATTTCTGGTAAATACAATTTATTTATATATATGTATTGATGCACCTACAGACAAATATCAATGTGATGTTTTGTGGGTCTGAGATGTAAAAAAAAAAAAATTTAATAAAAAAATAAAAAAATTCCCTAGCTTTATCCGGTAACAAGAAAGCGGGGGAAAGTTGCCTGGCAAGCCCATATTACAAGCCTCAATATGATATTCCAAATAAATACATATTTTTTTATTTTACAAAAGGTTACGTACTTACTAGAAAAATTTCCTTTGTGTTCATTTTTTTCACCGTAACAACACACATATTTTTTGCGCACATTCTTTTGAATGCGGTCTAGCTATAATTCTCAAATTTCGAGAGTACTAGAATCTCGAAATTTAAAGGTGTGGTATCACTCTAGGTGAAGTACTAAGCGGACTACATTCGAATATATATTTTTTGAATGGATGAGGTGGAAATACAAAAAAAATATTTGATCAGGCATTGGAAAATGAGAAACAGAGTAACTGATTGAGTTTTACAACCCATTTCACATGTGTGCTGTAATTATCATTAGCGCGACCGGCATCCAAAGCCTTTTATTCCCCTTAATTAAATAACGTTTCAGGCGTATTCTAGTGTAATGTTAAAAATTCGGAAGAATCTCTTTACGCATATAAAGGATATTACTTTAAAAAATTCCAATTAAAAAAATACATCTCATTAGTGACATCTATTTTTGATTAAGTGGAATAAAAAATTTTTGGATGCCTGGATAGATAGATAATACCAACACACATGTGAAACGGGTTGTAAAACTTACAACTTTTATAGAATTTTTAGAAAGTTTTATAGATGTGGTATTCTATCGTGGTTGGAAATGGTGAACGTTACATTGAATATTGAGAGGAGAAGAGAAGAGATAGCGAAAGTGATATTATTAAGCGAGTTCATATTCTTTTAAATTTCAAACGCTTTATTTAATTTATCTTAACGCCTGATGGGATTGGATATTGAGATGTTTAATGGTACATGAATGAAAATAACGATTATTATCCATAATGTGGTTCGCGAATTCAGAAAAGTTATTACTATTTAGACAGAAATGTTCCTTAATCGAATATGGAAATTTCTATGAGATTATTCGATGTATTTACTATTACAATCCAAGCGTGAAATTTCATAAACTCGACGTATACATGTATTTAATTATGATTTAATTCATGTTTACTTTAAGAATTTAGCGTTGATGCAAATATTGGGTAGCATAATGCGGGTAATTGAATAATTGATAAATGCACTTTCTCACAAGGTGTCAGGTCGTAAGATGATATCCTCTTAAGACCACCTCTTGACTGTCATAAACTTGCAATACGAGAATTCCCTTGGCATAGTCTTATTCATAGACACAAAATATATTCTTAAATAAAAACTTAAAATAATTAATTCATAGGCTTACAACCAACATACACGCATATTCATGCACACACACACACACACACACACACACATACACACTACACACTAAAAACATCACCTTTAAGTAAGTAATTTTTATAGATATTATTGTAACAGATTAATAGATATATGGAGAAGATGTTATTTAAATGTTTTAATCTTTTTATTTGTATAATGACATCTTCATGCATTGTAAGCTTTAATTCGAATAAATAAGATAAAAAAAACCAGCGAGCCCTACAGTAGTCGCATATGATGTGTAACATTTGACATCTCACAATTAAAAATATCAATTGAGCAGCGACAGAAATTAACATCAAAATTTAAAAAAGCTTATACCCATATATTTATTTATTAGTAAATACAAGTAAAGAAAACGAAAATATATAACTGAATTTTGCCGCACTATGTAGGTACCGTATATCTTACATACGTATTTTGTTTAGAAGTGTGTCTGGTCAATTATATGCTTTTATTTATTTTCATAGATGGCGGTAGTTTGCCGCCATACATATTGTATGAAAACTTTGAGTAAATATTTAAAAATAATCACATAAATTACATAAAATTTTGGAATTTAAATCATTAAGGGTAGTTATTGTTATTGGATAGTTTCGAAGATATCAGCCAAAATATATCAAAGTTAAAACATCCACACGCTTGACACCAGCCACGTAACATATATACAAAATCAGAAGGGCTGGCTGCTGGAAGTGTGCGTCTGCTGGACATTGATTTGTTTATAAACGATGATTTCTTTTCCATCGCGCGTGCTCATTGGTCAAATGAAATTGCGCGCGTCTTATTTCCAGCTACGCATTTTCATCCTTTTTCACAAAATCACTGAATCCATCCATGAATTTATCATCTATTTAATGTATGTGCGTTTTTCATTTTCTTCTGATGTTGGAAATTCTTCACTTTATAGTTCTTCACAAACACTAAAACTATAATAAATTTATAACTTTAATAAAATATAGATATATGTACATACTTTGAACGTGTCATATGAACATATTGATATTTTCATAACTTTTCTGATACAACACGATTATTCGAAGTGATACACAAAATGGATAAGCGGTACCTACTTAATCAAAGCTATAAAATGTAATGATCGGAATTCATGAGTACTATTTGTCATGGATCAGATAGACACACAACAGCAATATTAGTGCAATAACTCTATACATAAATTGATTGGGTTTTACATACGTTAGTTTACATTTCCATGTACGGAGAATTTCCAGTAGCACACAAAGGTATATTTGTATTTGCGAACATGTTAAAGTGAAATCGTATAATATGTAGCACGTGAGGTAGGTACTCGTATGTAAGATAGACTTGTTGAAATGAGAGGTAAATAAAATTACAAATTTTATTTTTCTATTTTCAATGACAAAAAATATAATTTTATAATTTTTTTCAGCTTTTATTCAGTTTATTCCCCGACGGTCTCATTTTTAAAGTAATGCATCTCATCAAAAAAACATTATTTTTAATCTGCCAAGGGCTGAAATTAGTTTGAATAAATTAGACAAAACTCTACGACAGTAAACAGAGACACGGCACCAGAAGAAAAATAGTAAAAACGTTGGATATATGTGACGTATTTTACATAAAAATGCGATTACTGGCAAGGACATTGGATACAAAGTAATTTCGGTCAAATTGTCTTTGAATAAGTTATTAGCCTAAGCGACATGAATGATTGTCTTGTTGTGATCGCACGATAAGTATAATAGATTGTCCATTTTCTAAAGCCTGTTTGGAGAAATAACACACAAGCCTTCTGCGACAAAAACAGCCTGCTTTTAAAATAAGGTTGTTTAATAAAAAGTATGATTTCAAAAATTGCATTAAACTTAGTCTAATTTAAAATTATAACAAACATTTTCCAACTGTGTACAATTTTTTTTTAATAAGCTATATATATATATATATATATATAATATATATATATATTAGCTATATATATAGCTATATATAAATAGATAAACACACATATCTCTCTACACTTGTAGTGGTCAAAGCGATATTTTAACTGGATACACAATAACCGTTATTTGAGATTTATATTTGAGATCATAAATAACATGATTGATTGCCCCTAGATTGTTAGTCTGATCGAGATCATCAAGACACAATAAATTATTCTATTATAGTGGAATAATCCGAACTAATGCATTAACAAACTTTTTAATCCCCAGATTACTCATTAGGGAATGAACATGCGGAGGTGGTCGACATTTTTGCTGATAGTATAACTGTGTATAGGACTAAATTGAAACAATTCTCTTAAGTAAATGATAACGGATAAATAGATTTTTCTTTTCCTTCTTCCTGATTAGACTTCTCTTTTTCACTTCTGTTTTCAATTTACTCAAATCTATTGTATGTACTTTATCCTAATTTTTATCCTCTTAATGTTCTGTCTGTAATCTTTATAACTATCTGTCTCCTATAATTTTTACTTGTAACTGTAACCTTGTACTTGAATCGTTTTAAATGCAAATCTGTCTTATGTGGTTGTTTTATTGTATATTTTGTAAAAGCCAAGGGCGTTAAATAAAGATTTTTCTCTTTTCTAATAAAAAACAATGTTCTTCACTGTGTAATTCTGCCATTTCGCACTGCTGGTCTGTATCTTTCACATTATTTGTATTTTGGAAGAAGTTTGGGAGGTTGACGAGTCTTCCGTATTCATTAGCCTATAATCTCGTCTTATCCACTGGGGTTGGGCAACTAATCTCAAACACAGCAGGTACTGTAGTTACCGGAAATTAAATATTGCGAATTCCAGGCGCAATCTTCCCCATCCACGAAAGTGTCAATGACAGCAGTGAACACGGAAGTGTTCCCCCATAACGCCCTATCTATGGAGGGATAACAGGGATCGAAATAGAGCCTTGCATCTTAGAAGTTTTAGAAAAATTACCATGGTGTCCAAATGTCACGATAGTATAGAAACAGAAAGAATTATACATTATAAAGATTCCTCAGAAACGTTACAACTACTCGAAGGGTCTGGAATAAACTACTAGATTCGCGAAATGTCTGGAAATCCGAAAATGTTTATAAATTCGACAACGCCATCGGACAAACAGTTTGTTGACGTTTCAGCGTTTCCACAGAAAACAAACAACCATGTTGTAGCTAGCAAAATACCAGCGACAATAAATTGATAGAGTACCACCCGTTCAATAATGAAGTACGACCACTATTGAGAACGTGCAAGGCACGTCGGTGATAGCGGAACAATGAAAGGAATTAGACTTACCTAGAGTTCAGGCCTTACCTCCGAATTTTGTCTTCTTCGCTCGTAGCTTCTGGGCTGATTCCATATAGGAACATCTCCTATATTCGATATTGTGGCTAGTCTGACACTTGTAATTTACATCCTGTTCACCACTAAAATTCACCACTAAAATAAATGTCTTACTGTGATTTATTTTTTTATAGAAATTCGAGTCGATGGAATGACGCTATGCTCTGTTGGCTTAGAGTGCGGAGAACCAACTTCAACTGGTTAAAACTTGCCGCTCGCCAAGCAATAGAGTATTGGAAAGCTGACCTGAAGTATGAAGGGATGAAAATAAAAAAAGTATATGATAGTCAGGAAAACAGAGCCCTATGCCTAGGGCCAAGTACCACATATGTGCGAATACTCATAACAATATTTTATTTAATACTCATCTAAGGTTTTGACACTTTTTAGAAATTAACACAATTGAAAAGCTTTCTTATGAATTTGATGAATTGTGGTCATCTTCATCCCACTATCCTCGAAGAGATGGGTGCCATGAGCCTTCCGTATCTTAAGCCACGTCGGTATTTGGTGACCAATCACTGGCCTAGTTTCCCGACTGGAAGGAGAACGAACAAAGAGTCAGTGGGGTATATAATTTGTATATTACCTCGATATCGCATCATTCCTTAAATCGATCGTGCTCTGGTGCTACTTCCTTCTATTGGCTTTTTTTCCATTGGCTTCCGGAGCTTAACTTTGGGAGAAATAAACTCAATATCCCAATACCACCAACCAACAATACCATCATCGGCTCTTTCATTCCACGACCTAACAACTTCCTCAAATAACCAAAAACGAAAACAAACTCATTGCTAATAAAGTAATGAGTTGATGTTCTCTAACAGTATCCTAAGGGGGCAATTTTTGTTGTCTTGCACAGCCTCTAGGAGAGCCTGATTATCAAAATCATAAGATCGACCATTCCTTGGTTTGTTACAAGCTTTGAAGCGAATAGAAGCACTCTTGGCTATCCTAACACTTAACGCACCTGCGCCGAAATAATCATAACATTCTTTCTACCCTTTCTTTACGTAACAACATAATTTTTTAAGCACATGGTCAATTTAAACGTTTATTAATGAGTTCAAATTACGAGTGAAGGTAAAAATATTGTGAAAATATGTAATAAGAACCAAAATTGAACCTAATTATTTGTAAAATCTGAACTATGTAAGAAGCCGATATCACGATTTTGCGATGTTGCATTGGCATAAATGCAATAAAAAATGCGGCCCTTACAGTCCAATGAATGTAATTCTGGGTAATTCGTAATTCCGGTAATTCCGGGTTGAAAACCTAGTCGGGTCGGACTACATCTATGTTTATGATTATATTAAGCTTGGGTGTTTCATGATCTCTTGTAGAGATAAAAAAGTAACCCATAAAAACTTGTGTCTTGTGGTTAGGACTCTCGCCTCGTGATCCGAAGGTCGCAGGTTCGAACCTCACTCCAGACCAGCAAGTTAGTCCTATTTTCATAGCACAAGCGTTGAGCTTAGTTTGAAAATAGTAAGAATATTGATGTGACACGTATTCCATGTTCACATCTCTATTTTTATTATATATACATTTTTTTAACGAAAATTTGATAGATCATTTTAATCGTCGCCATGATAATCGTCGCCATGAGTCTACTTGCAAAGTTTCAGCTCGACTGGATCACGGGAAAAGGGTTAAAAATCGATCCAAAGTTTTTTCGTCAGACAGACAGACAACCAGACGCCACTAGTTAAAATAAAGGGAGTAAAAAATAATAAAAGTTTGATATTTCATGGTGAATTATGATGTTTTCCGTAAGAGATAAATAAAGTAGTAATCAAGATATATTATAGATGTCTCGCAAAAACTATTTGTTATTATCGAATGACGATTTTGCGTTTAGATGGCTTACGACCTATCATTGTCTGGCTTAAGTTATCACTTTACACAATGTAACGATCACCGATTCCTTCCATGGCCGACCAGCATAATTATCTAACAAATTTGAAAAGTTGTATATATATATGGTATATGGTATTTATGCACCTCGCTTCACTTTATTCAATACAAACGTACGCTATCGTCATCTATGGTTGAAATTCGTAGCTCACATGAAACAGTAATGACACTTTTTTAAACTATATTATTCGTGACATGATTAATGTATCTCGATTAATAGAGATATTAACCCCTCTGGGGACAAAACACCAGTAATCGTGTTTTTGAGCACGCTCAAAAATATTGTGAAAATAAATGAGTCATAAATAAACAGTTTAATAATTCATTTGCTATTTATCGAACGAAGTATTAATGGAAAACAAATATCAAGTAGAAAACTGCAGAATCGTGCAAATAACCCGACGCTGGACTTCTAAATATTGACAATAACGATTTAATAACGAGCGATAACGAATTATCGTTAGTCCCCGTTGGAACGTGACTCTCCGTCCGTTCCGGAGTCTTTGGCCTTCTTCGGATTAACTCGGATATAATCGGCCGTGATTTGTGCATCCAATTACCGGAAACGGAAGTGTATTTACACAAGACGGATGTAAACATTCCTCCGGGCACGATCCGCGAAGGGAGCAAGCGCCCGGGGCGGAAGGAGGTGGAAAAAAAACGAGTGGAAGATGTCAAATGAACCGGAAACATCTTCAGGTGCTTCGCCAGGCGAAAATTTGTGTTATTCCTTGTTCAAACACAATTTAAAATACACTGACATCCGCTAGAGAGAGAAATCACGAAGCCGTTTTTTTCCAGTTTTCTGAATATTCGCTTTTGATCCTCAAAAGGCGCAATTATTGCTCAGAATCGATTCTTAATAATAATTAATTAACAAGTTGCGCGATTTGATATAATATTAGGTTACATACCGCGTATGGACAAAGGAGTTATAACTATTTTGGACCCAAATTACTTAATTGCATGTTTGACGAATTAAAATAATCAGGGCTAACCACAATTTACTACTCTAACATAAACATAAAATACAAAATAAGACAGTGGATCTGAAACAAGGGGAGAGATAAAATAGGCACACTTACACAAACACACTAACACAATATAACCTCATATATATGATATATTTTCTATTATGTTACTTTACTCACTTTGCTATGTTATGTTTATATACAATACCTACTTATCAAATACAAATAATTATTCTACTATATATCTACATACTATGTTTTGTACCTATATATTATTGTAAACTATGCCTGTCTCAACACAGATATTTCTCAATTAATGTATATTATAGATGTCTCACAGAGATAAAACTGTAGTTTTTTATGGGAAAGTAGGCATAGAAGTCTTTTGGGTGTACATAGGACTTATGACCTATCGTGTGGTTGGCTTAAGTGATCACTTTACGTAATGTTACATTCGCCATTTCCACCCATGATAGAATATACCATGCCTACTAATTTTTGGAAGTTGTATATATGTGAATTACATGCCAAACTTCATAAATGCATTGTAACAACCTTTCCATGCGGCCTGTACAAAGCCATTTTCACTCTCCTAAATCCCCACAGATGTCGTTAATGTCACTAATGAGAAAATCTACAATTGATTTTACGGAATTTTTGAAAGCAATATACTTTTTCTGTGTAATGAAATTCATCCGAATTACTAACATTACACTGGGATACGCCAGGAAATATTATTTCCTACTTTTATTAAATTCCTTTTAACTCCCTTTATATTAACTCGTGGCGTCTGCTTGCTTGCTTGCCGGCTTGCCGGGTGAAAAAACTTTGTATCGACTTTTATCCCTTTTCCTGTGATCCAACCGAGCTGAAACTTGACAGACTCGTGGCGACGATCAAGAAGATCTATCAAATTTTCGTTAAAAAAATTAATAATTATAGTATAATTTCGGATTTTTAGAAATTTTATTCGTTTTTTCAAATTGAAATCATTAGAAAAGTTTGATTTCTAGCATAGCGGCCCGATAACGTCGCGGAATATTTTCTAAATTTGAATTACTCCGTCGGTATACATAATAGGTACTTCACTACGAATGTAGAAAATCTAAATTGACTGACAAATGTTTTTAGAATTTAATCTTCAAAGCATGAAGTGTCTTAT
>JADDOH010018336.1:0-25457 GCA_016648135.1 Agrypnia vestita
GCACAGGGGACACACCGTGGCCACCGTCCTGCGAGAGCTCGCCTTTACTTCTATGTGGCGGACGCGCTTTCTCTTGCCAGAAACTTTTACTGAATGATAAATATTTTTATTGATTAGTATTTGTGAGTGTCTTGTTTGTCTAATCCCATCTAATATGAATATAAAATTAGCTCAATTGTATTAAACAAACTGTTTATGAACTTAATGCTAATGAATACAACATAAACTTTGTTTTTTCCACTATTTAGTTTTTTCAACACTACATGTTTCGGAAACCTCCGTTTCTTTCTTCAGGCGAGCTGAGACTGAGGTGTACGGGAGTGGATGTCTGATGTACGGGTTGTGGATTCAGTAGAAGTGGAAGGGGGTGTCTAGGTGGTGGGAGAGCGGGAACATTATGAGGAGGGGTGATGTGAAGGGTTGTATTTGATTATTGATGATGTTATTTGTTGTGTTTAGGTTTTTATGAATTTCAAGTGTTTCTAAATTATTTTGTTTTAGGCCGTATGTTTGTTTATGTAGGATGTGTATTGTTGAATGTGTGGTTTGTGTTGTCTACTTATGTTTGTGAATTGACCTATTCTAATTGTTCCCCAGCATTAAAAAAATAGAGAAATAAATAAATATTTTTAACTGAGTGCATCAGAAGCTGAACAAAGGCCTATAAATGAGCAGCGATGGGAAAATATTAGTGTAGCAGACAGGGCAATGAATGCAGTATATTTCTAAGAAGATTATCGGATCTGCTCTCATTGCTTTTGCAGTATCATAACAATGATATCTTGACCCCTATTGTATAACATTGTACACTGTGTCAATTTTGAAGTGAAGAAAATTTTATAAAATAAATACTAATATTATTATTGGTTGGTATGAAAGTCGGTTTATACAAATCTACTTATTTCTTCATTCAAATTGTCCAAATATTAAATTACAGTCAATATGCACAGGGTGTCTCATAGTTAGTAACAAAAACTTTACAGGTGGATTCCTGCCTTGATTATGAGTGGAAAATGTTCAAGCAACCTTGACCAAATATCGATATACAGTAACTTATATCAATTATGAAAAATTCATTCGCTACAATGCAAGTCGAATAAAATGATAAAACCCTGCAAAAAATTAAAATAGAATTTTTTTAGAAGATTTTTATTATTTTGTTTGAATTGTATTGAAGCAAATGAATTTTTCATAATCAATGTAAGCCACTGTAATGATAGTTCAACTTTTTGCAAAAAATAATACAGAAATATTGAAAAAAAAAGTGTGCAAATTTTGATATTGTATATCTCCCTAACTATTGATATTAGGTCACAGTTGCTTGAACATTTTCGACTCGTTATCAAGGTAGGAATCCACCTGCAAAATTTTTGCCACTAGCTATATAATGATATGAAAATTTACTGTATATAATGATATGAAAATTTACTGTTGACAGATGTGTTGACATAGAAACTTTACACTTGAATAAATATATACGTCCTGTCTATTTTTGGGTGTTGGGATATTCAAATATTAGATAATTCAATTCAAATTCACCACGGACCATGAAACAATTTTTAATTTTCCTCGTGAATGTCACACCAATCAGTGTGATCAGAACGACAGCTCGTAACTAAGTGCGAGAGTTCAGTAATGACAAAGAGTGGAAATTCATTCATCGTACGTTTCAATTGTACAGGAAGAAATTGAATAATTTAAGAACGCGACCGGTACACATTGCCTGAAGTGACATTAAAAAGCAATCCAAAAATAACAATTAAAAAACTCACCACTTTTATGCTTTTTCTTGCGTTTCATTAAAGTTTTTCTTCTGGGCGTAGTTGGATCGCATGGTACATCTGCGAAATAAACAAATTTAGTTTAGAAATATTTAATATTCGAGTCACTTTAAGGCGAGATATATGAAAATGTTTATTTTTATCAATTTTATTTTTTATGATGGCAATTATATTTTTGACATTTAATTTTTAAATTGTAATATAAACGGTTAGAAATGTATTAAAATCAAAAAGCGCATTCACGGCGACAGATCATCTATATTATGATTTCTTTAAAAACGCAGTATGCAGTGCGTAGTTTTGCTATTACCAGTTTTAAAAATAACCAATTTGTATGAAAAGCAGCAGGCAATGAGTGATAGTTAATCGCGGATACTAATAATGCGGTGGCCATTGTGGGCCGATAGCCAATTGCAGACACCAATGGCTACGTAGCGGGCAATATTGGCCACGCGGCACCACTTACAGTCGCGCAGCGGCTAGTATAGCCGTCTGCAGGGCCTAGCTACAAGTAACTGCTAGTATTTACTAAATGGAAGAATATGATTATTTTTTATTTAATAAATAAATATATATGTATTATTATTATTATTATTATTGATTATTGATAATGGGAATCCAGCTTAAGCTGATAGGCTCATATCACTGTCTCTCATTTGATTATCAAGCCTATTCTTAAATCGGTTGACACTGGCTGCAGACACAACGCCCTCAGGCAAACTGTTCCACATATTTATTTATTAATTAATCAACGCCCAAGTGGGCTTTTACAGTACAAGAAAATTAAAAGGAATTTTATATGCCTAACATAAAACACATTTTACAGTAAATAATAAAAAAATAATAATACAAATAATAAAACATATTAAAGATAAATGAACCATATGAAATGTAACAATATAAATGAACAATATATATAAACGATGATTAGTACACAAGCAAACAGTAATAATTAGAAACCTTTAACAAATTGTAATAGAGTAAAATAATGATAATTTACCCAATATACCAGATAAATAATATAAGAAGATAAAAATAAACCAAAAAATAAATATAATAATAATATTAATCAAAACATATTTGAAAGGGTCCTCTATTGCTTAATGCATGCTTTCTCGGGTTACACGCAAACCGAGGCTTGTTCAGGTGATGTCCTCGAAGGCCCACATTAGTGTTCAATGCAAACATATCTGCCATGTTAGGAGTATTTTAGTAGCCCGATATAATCATAAATGTCTCAATGAGGTCACCTCTTGCTCGTCGCTCCTGAAGAGTGGGCAGTTTCAAAACTCAGCCTTTCCGCATGTATACTCAGTCTTGTCATGAAAAATTTTTATTTTTTATGTCCGGTAAATTTTTATATATTGTAATTATTGTATTGAAAATCTACATTACAGAGAAATTCCTAAAATACAAACTCTGTATTTAGTATACTTATTATATATTTACAGAGATATTTACATAATTAATGGCAGTGACAACTCAGTTTATAGCACAGGAGAGGAAAGATACATAAGATTAAAGTACTTGAGATGTGTTTTGCCTTATGAGAGGATTTAACCCTTAACCACCTACCATACGTCTCACAGACCCCGTCGAATTGATAATCGTGAATATTTTTGTGCCCAAGTTTCGTACAAACTTGTTAGTTCCTGTACCTTTTCCCCGCGCCCCTAAGTGCCGCGCAAGCGCTCGTACGTGCGTGCTTTTGCTTCAGGTGAGTAAAAAACTATCGCAGGGGGTCTGAGAGATCTATGGTAGGTGGTTACGTAATTTTTTTTAATCGTGTTTTTTATGGTTTTCGTTTAAAATGGCTCTTAGTGACAATAATATCGAGTGGTGTTTGGAACAAGATCTGTCAAGATCATGTTGGGCTAGATCATGTATCGGAAGAAAGTTGTGCATTTGATTGCGTATACGAAGAGCCAACTGTACTAGGTGTTAAAGAAAATTCTCCATCCCAACATCATTTGTCTTCAATTTTACGTGGAAACAAAGAGTTTTCATCTGAAGATGAGGATCTGAAATTCAGTGGAGACCGTGGAAGAAGAATTATTTTGAAAGGAGTTACTTTCGTTGGTCCACTGCCTCACTGTTTTTACGATTGGGAACTTTGCAGCATAATTTAGTGCAGGGAAGAGAAGACAAAAAAAACAGCATATCAGAGTGAGCTTAATTCTTTGTCTTGTTCACTGGATATTTAGCAGCATTTTTTAATGACGAATGCAATGTGAAATTAAACGTATCCTCCACAGAAACGTAATCACTTCATCAGCAGTTCCATGTAGCAGTAGTGCTGAAGAAAGGTTGGCGGTTCGTAAAAACTGTTCAACTTGCAAATACACAAAGAAACGCAATACACAATACCTGTGTTTCGAATGTAAAGTACCAATTTGCCTTGAATGCTCAAACAAGCTGTGTTTTCGCTGACGTGAAAAACTATAAATTTAGAGCCTGCAATTTTATTTAATTTGTGATTTTATGGAAAATTTTCATTTTTTTCTACGTTTGTTAATTATTCAACACTAAAAAAAAAGTTGTAAGAAGTTCCTATTCTACATGATAATTTTTGTGGATCTCATTTTCCAAATATATTAGTTTGTAAGCCTGAAATTAGAGGTATTGACAACTATTTATGATAAAAAGAAAAAAAATGCTGATTTTCAGGTGCCTTCTTTTCTAATTAAGAGTTCAATAAGTTCCTCATTAGAATTTTAATTAAAAACAAAACCATTCTTTACTAAATTTTACCATTGTGAATTATTTTATTTGGGAGTCCCACAGACGTATGACAGGTGGTTGTGTAACAAAAATATATGCTAGGTAGTTAAGGGTTAAATTTTTTTATTTATTAGAGACACTAACAGGATAATAGGTACATGATACTCTAATAAGAAAACATTATAAATGAAGACTACGCCCATTATCCCAATTACAAGTGTCTTCGGCACGCTCTAGTAACATGTATTTTTACATTTAAGTATATTTTACATGTACATCTATTTAGTATTTGAATGTAGTGCAATCATATAAGAATGTGTAAATAATTAATTGATTTAATGGATCTATAGGTTCAGGTCATTGTTTAGAAAATGGATGTTGTGTATGAGTGAGTTTTCGAACGATGATAAGGTATCTGCAAGAATATCAGCATCAATGTTAGGGTCAGCACAATACATATTATATGTGCGATACAACCTTGTGATGGGAGAAAAGTAACCAACATTATTAGTGTGCTGGCGTATTCTAAAGAACTCCGGGATTCTTATACGGGTTTAACATGCAAATTGATGTCAGATAGAGAAAGAGAATCAATAGCTCCACTGAGAATCTTGTGTAGCACAACGAGATTGGATATTTTCCATCGGGTCTCAAGTTTGTGCATTTTGAAAAAGGCAAGTCGATCTTCGTAGCTGTGAAGGTTATTGTGTTATCATATTACAGCATTATCAATATAACAATTTAAGTTGTGTTTTATTTCATACATATGATGATGGAGCTGTACAAACATAGCTGGAAAAGAGTAAACAACATTGTATTTATGTAAATAAAGCTAACCTTCATTTCTTTCCGGGTCTTCTGGTTTGACGTTCTCATCCACTCCGATGAAAAACGAGGAGGCGAGGGTATCATCGAAACCATAATCATCACTCAGATCACGATCCCCTGAGGAACCCTCTCCATCCTGCTGTGCCAGGTTAAGATTCTCATCACCCAGATCGATGACATCCTCGCGACTAGACTTGGATAGATCTATAATCAGCCGTCTACCCTCGACGGTGTCCGAGTCCTCATCCTTAACGTCGTATTCTATTTTGATTTCATTTTTTATTATTTCTCGGAACGTCTTGCTTTCAACGAGTTGATCGGACAATGTCTTGTGGGAAGCCTCGGCGAGTTTCTTAAGCTTGTACGCCGACGACAATTTGGAGAAACATTTTCGGCATATTTTCTTTGGCAACCCGTCATCTCGGTTCACCTGTGTGCAGTGTAGTGAAACATTCTTAAATATGTAATAAAGAGTGAATTAAGATAAAAAAGGGAGATAAATAGATTGTAGACTATGCCTGCTTTTTAAATATCTAAGCATTTAAACACTGCCTTCTCATGCAAGATCATCAATTGATGATGATTTAACAGGACCATCTTCCAGTATCTAGTTTACCTGATTATGCTGAAGCTTCTATGAACATCCTGTAATACTGATGTCATTTATCTATCTTATTTGAGTCATATATCTATCTCACCATTCTCTTCTCAGTCATTATTTTAAAGACCAAATAAAATAGGTGTCTTTTTTATATGCTTTTATTTAACTTTGGTGTTGTCCGTGCTGGAATCTTGTAACTAATTTTTCACTTTATACATTTACGTAAGGTGGATGATTATAAATGATTAAATCATTTTCAACATGATTTTGTCATTATTTACATTAAAATTAATAATTGCGTCACTCACATTAAATTAATAATCAAGACACTCACAAGCAAGAGCTGAAGAAACAGCTGAAGAACATGCCATTCGAAAATTTGTAAACTTTAAAACTAAAAAACTGCATGGGTGCATGAAAGCATGACATGAATTTTTATTTTATTTAATTTTTATTCTTATTCACTGCTCTAATATCAGCTTTACATTCTCTCTTCATTTGTTCATTCATTGACCGCACAAAGAATTTTCACATACAGGCCAAGGTGACCACATTTCCACTACATTTGGTGTTCATTCATTCATTATTTTCGATAGTGTTACCTCGGAAGTCGAATTTCTGTAAAAAACGACACATTATTCCCTGTAATCATCTTTCTTTCGATAGCTTTCACGTATACTTATCAAATATACATTAATCAACAGAATTTTAGACCATTTTTACACGAAAAATGTATAAAAATAATGTTCCAAATTTATTTTAAAATACAAAAAATGTAAGAGATCAACGAAGACGCAGAATCTGTATTGGTACGTACCGTCATGGAGAACACAGCGATCATCATCTCGTCACAACCCACTTTGAAAGAGTTGTGACTTCTCATGGTTAAGAAGATGTTGTGAACCGCATTCTCGTGCAGGCATATTCGACAAGCGTGCTCCATGTTTAATGTCATAATTATACGATTTTCCGAAGCCTTGTGATGCAAAATGCCACGAGAATTATAAAATCCCATTTACTTCACATTATTGTGACAGCTGACAGGTAATCTGTGGCATAAATTGTAAATGACATTACCATGGCACATTACCATAGACAATTTTTTTTTTTTTTTTTAAATTTAATGGCTTGTCACCCAGTAAAAGGATGTTATTGCCAGAAACTAGTCAATAGGTCATCGACATAAACATTACAGCTCAAGACAATTTATGTTCGTATTGTAAATTGTGGATACCTACCACAATCGACATTATAGTAGGTAGGTGCCTTTTTCATTGAAATGTATCCGTATGGAGGATATGGAGTGATGGTTGTAAAACATTTGCAGGCAATCATCTGTGTCGTGTTTTGTGTGAGTGCAGCTAATGAATAGAAGAAAACATACGGCACGGGTTAAGGGAAAACAAAGATTTCATTATTTTGCAAAGCCTTTAATTAAAACGATGATTGCATTTAATCAAGACTGGGGTGGACAGGATGTATAGGAAAAAAATGTGACATTTTTTCCGTCTTGAATATATACACAAAATTGGGGTCCAATCGGTCAAGCGATGTAGATTTGAACAGAAAATATATCTGGGAGAGGGGGGAGGCGAAGTGTCACCTTTGTCAATTACCCGACTGGTCCTAAAGAATAAGTATACACAATTTGGGTCAGATCAGTTAAAGGCTACAGATTTGCATGTACCCCTAAGGCTGTTAAACTGTACCCTACATCAGGGGCACACTTTAAAAAAATTGATCTCAGAAAACTGCCAAATGAAGTCATTTCTAAGTATAATTGCAATGTTTTTTTTTAAGCCTAATATGAAGATAAAAGATTGCCGATTCTTCAGGCAATAATTAAACAAATATAACTTTAAAAAAAATATATAAATGCTTTTTTTGTTACACCGTTCCCCACCTTAATAGATCAGGTTCTATGGTCCCCTCGCACATTTATTTATAACTTTTTTGTAGTTACTCCAATTTCCAATGATGTCAGTTAATTTGGCTATTTTATAAATTTTTTACTTCATATTGCACCCTTCATAAATTTTGTGAGTGCTATTTATTGTTTGTAGTAAAGGTAGGTATGATTCTATAGATCAGACTATTTAAAATAATATAATATTTTTCTATCAAGTTAGCACAGGTAAGCTTATTATAGGTCGACCACAATCAAAAGACCATTCCCTACCTTTGTCCGGTAAGAAAAAAGCGGGGGAAAATTGCCTGGCAAGCCTGTACCTATTACAAGTCTCAATATGATATTCCAAATAAATATATATTTTTTAGTTTGAAAAAGGTTACTTACTAGAAAAACTTCTTTTGTGTTCATTTATTGCATCGTAACAACACACATATTCTTTGCGCACACTAATGTATGATATACTTGTCTACTTTAAATAGGTTAATTTGAACGTTTTTTTAAACAAAATTATCATATACTTGAACATGTGAGATCGAATGAAAAAGATTTTCATGCTAGTTTTAAAACATTCCAATAATATGCATTTTTTATAATTATATTATATATCATGTCAATAAAGGGATTGTCAAATAAGCGTGTTAATATTTTTTATTTTCTTTCCAGTAAAACAAAACATACATAAAAAATATAAAAAATAAGTAAAATTTGTTATACCTGATATTATTGCACAATAATATAGCTGATTTTATGTGCATTAACCCTAGAAAGCCAACGTTCGGGCGTACCCCTTTAAAGCTAACCATCCGTCGGAACGACGGGTACTTGAAAAAGTACTTTTTTTGCAAAAAATATAAACTTTATGTACGTGATATTTTACATTATCGTTAATTTAAAGGTTTTTAAATAAAAATACGTCTTATAAATTGAACTTTACTTATTTATTTGAGAAATACAGTAAATTTTCTAAAACTTATGAAAAAAAAGATCGATATTTTTTCATAAACTTCAACATACAAAATCAACTAGAAAAAATAATATAACGTTCTAAGTTTTGGCATTTTATGGCACATAAGATTATATTAAAAAGTATTTATAATAGAAAAGTTATTTATATTTTGCGAATATGGTACAAAAATCAATCTTATGTTCATCACATATCGCTACCTCTTTACATTTGGCACAAATAATTTTAGTCATACGCTTTTTCTAGTAGTGGTACTTCCCGCATGTTTTTATTTTATGATATTCTTGTTTCGAAGAAGTTGATAACTCTTCTTCATTTTTCGATCCTTGAAAAAGAGCTTAGCTTGATGATTACTGGTCTTGGACTAATGGATAGTTGCGCTGAAAGAACGCTCCTGATTTTATCCTTCACTTTTGCATAGGCATTTGTTGTTTTTACCAATCTTGCCTTTATTCAAGGCTCCACAAGTCGAAAATGTAGTGTTTTCATAAATTATTTGCGTGGAATTCATTTTTAGCTCATATATTCCCTTGGGGCATTGAATGATGCTGATCTGTGAGGAATCTGGAAGGGAACAGGAGTTTCTTGAAATAACTTATTCCACAGTTGGGGGATAAGTCTCAAGATGTACTCATTTGTCTTTCTTCGGAATTAGATGGCTCATAATTTTCGTCACTTTGGACATCGTCTTCCAGTACAAAGTTTTCCGTCTCACTGGTGAACGCATCATCTAGGTCTTCGAAACTATACTATTGGTTTACTAATTTTGAATATTGCATCATTATTTAAAGAAGATATGGTAGAAATCTATAATAAACACAACTTACGTCAAAAATGTACACGCATACTCAAAAAAAATTACGGTAAAGCTAACCATCCGTCGAAACGACGGGCAAAGATCAAGTATCTCGAAAACTATAACACTAATCTGCCCGATGCGTGTGCCACTGCAGCGACCTCACTGGTGACCGAGTTGGCCAGCTAAGACAAAACATTCGGATTCACTGTTAAACAGAGACCGCTATTTTTCTTAACGATGCCCGTCGATTCGACGGAGGTTAGCTTTCTAGGGTTAAAATTGACAAAATCTTTATCAGCGAAGTTTGTATAACTTTTTCATCAATGGAGTGATATATGAATATTTATGTGTTAAATAAAACGAATATTTTATACGAACCGTATATTTCACTGAGAAGCAAATCTCGACGTTGCGCTGAAGTCTTATCAAGCGTCATCAAGAGAGCGTCCTATCGCTAGATAAGTTAAATTTCTTCATTGTTGTAAAGTGCTACATTTATGTAATACATGTAGTACATTTGTGTTCACATTATCGCCTGTTGGTTCAAATAGGGTTGTCAAATAATATTAATAATTATTATGTGGACATTGTCCATTATTTGTTTAGATAAGGGATTGTTACCAAATGCATGTTTTATTTCTGATTGACCATCTGTCAGTGTTCCCCATTCATAGATATATACAAATTTTGATTCTTCATTTATAATATATATTTTATTTGATAAATGTTGGAAAAGTTATAAATTATAAAGAATGCATAAACCAGTAGATTTAGAAATAGATCCTAGTAAATCTTAATAACACGAGGTGTAAAATTAATAATTATAAAATTTTTTAAAATTATGAATGAAATTAAATATAATAAATTAAATTAAACATAATAAAATTATATACAGAAATGAAGGAATTATTTAAAATAGAGGAAAAAATGTTTGTTATGGAACACTTAGAAAGGAAGCTAGAGTAAAAAGATATTAACATTTTTTATATAAAAATACTTTTTTGGCTAGTTATGTGTGTTAGAGTGTATGTGTTCTGAGAGGAATAATATGTCCATCCGTCCAGAGATGAATACAGGATTAAGTGTTGATTTATTGACAGGCGAGGATACTTACCACTATACTACCGAGGAAATGGATGATAAGTATATTCCAATTGTCATTTGTCCCTGCGCTTTGAAGGCAGAGAAGAGGTTTTGTGAGGACGGTGGTCTCACATTCCCATGAGTCGGTGGGGCGGTGAGTACGGTCACATTAGCATTAAAAAATGTCGAAAATGGGTGGCGAAAGTGTAAGGCCCATATGGGAGCTATTGCTTATAGAAAGGCCCTGGATGTATGGTGGGTCCCTCTTCTCTGTTGATTTATTGGTACAGATTTACAGAGTTGCATTGAGTACAGTAAATAGTGCATGCCATGGGTGCGGCTGTCGGCGAAAAAGTGGTCGCACTTGCTAGCGACCGGAGTCCAGTTACCCGCATCGAACCTCTGATTGGTGGATGCCGGCTCGATGCGCAAGGGGTCTCGACCACCACATTTGATTTATCTTCATCAACAGCAAAATAAATATTTAAATAACCTTAACAAAAGTCATATAAAAGTATACTACTAACATATTATAAATGTCGAGAAAATTTTTGATATGTTTATAACTTGGCATGGTAGAATTGTCGTCGAATATATGTCTACATGTCAAATATTAAAAAAATCACGTAATGCGAATTACTTGCCGGACCTAGTGTTATCCAGCGACTCAGAAATACGAATCTTCTCCCAATAGACACTCACCACCCACCAACCACCCTTCATTATAATTTTATTTTATATTTTTACATAAATTAATTCAAATGGTAAATAAATATTATGTAATAACTGAACATTTCTCAAATATCGATTGGTCCAACTTAAATGACACAAGTAAAATGAAAAAACATTTTATTAGAACTTTGTGTACCTACTTTTTAAGATATTGATGCGAGCCGCGAGACCGCATGGCAGAAACAAACCATGCGACACGTATTCCGCGTTCGGAATGAAATTATGAAACGCGGGGATGCCCCGAGTTTAGATAAATTGTGCCGCGTTTAAACATGAACGAATTTAGCGCGAAGATGGCGCGTTTACCTATTATCTATAGTGCGAAATTCAAAATGTATCGGTGTATCCGCAAAGTAATATCGCCGATTCTGATATATCGGAAAACCCACGATAGGTACCGCCGATATATCGGTATCGGTATCGGATGCATCCCTAATTATTAGTGTTATTTTCCGGCAAATAAAGTAGGGATGGGTCGTCGACGTATTTACCGTCGACGAAACGAGACCGTCCACGTCCGTCCATCGACGAGACGATCAACTAGTTGAATTCGTCAACTAGTTGACGCGTCAACTTCGTTACACGGACGTTCTATCTAAACATCGGGACGATGGTCAACTGTCTACGGTTCGACGCAACTTAATTTTTAAAATTTAAAGAAGTTCGAAGAAATATAGTTTCGGGGAAAGTAAAACCGCTACTTGTGCTTATATGTAAAAATAAATATTGTATTATTTATTTGTTTACGCACATTATAGGCTTTTACATGTTGTTTTATATACTTCTTTCTATATATAATAAAGAAAGAAGTAGGTATACACAACAATATCAGGTGTAAGCAGTAAAATATAAGTTCAATAAAAAATAAAATAATTAAACAGAATTGTTTTATTTTATACATCGTAAAATTGGGAATTCACCGAAACGTCGCACGTGCACATCGCAAAAAATCAAGTAAAAAATAATAGATAATAGCTTATTAAGCCTATCTCGCCCTACGCATGCATTCAAATTTCAAGTCTCTGTCATAGTTCGTTTACACAGATCTGCACTCTATGGTCGTGTACTTTAGAGTTGAAATGAAATTACCCGTCGAGCCGTCTATGGCGTCTACAAGTCGACAGTGAGAGATGAGAGAGAAATAAACGGAGACGTTTTGTCTTGCCCTCGCACGTTGCTTTGCATTACGTTGAATCTCAAATCGTCCACCGTCCACGGCGTCCGCCGTCCACCGTCTACAAATTCAACTAGTCCATGCGATAAACGTAAACCGTCGACGCGTCGATGCATCGTCAACGGTTGATTTCAACTAGTCCGTCCATTCAACGCCCATCCCTAAAACAAAGTCAATTTGATGAAAAGTGTCTTTTTGACTGCCCGGAAGTAGACCAAGACTTTGCAAAGTAGTGTAATCTAACATCGGTGTATGTTTAGCTCGTGTATGTGGTTTTCTGTAGGAAATTGGTCGAATCCTTGAGTACTTAAAAAGTGAATGAAATACACCTGTATCCAGAAATACTTTTATCTTTTACATGCCTACATATAGATACATCTGTAGTCAGAAATACCTACTTTAAAATTTAAACAACAATCATAAAATTTTGGTGAAATTTCAGTTCCCGGTATTGCAGCAAAAGATTTTTCAAAAGAATTTCAATTCTACTGGCGTATTTCAAAATAGGTATTTCTTTAGTTCTGGTATGCTCCAATAACGAAAAATATCAACGAGTTTCAAGATCTTATTTCTGAGGCGATGCAGGCGTGTTATGGAAGTGTTTAAATCCCGTGTGTCGGTGGTGCAACGTAGGTCTACGTGTCATAGAAAATATTTAATATCTACCTTATTTACCAAAACAAAAACGTCATATTTTTTGTAATTATCGAATAGAAATTTTTACACCAAAATAACTAAAATAAATTGTTAAAATGTACGGATTTTTAATTTAAAAATATTTATTCATTACTCTCATATTTTCGGCCAGTGAGTGAAAGAGATCAGACTATTACACATCGTAGTTAAATCGAGGAAGAAAGAGCATGACAATACCACACATTTCATGTCGGACAGAGACACGGTTGCTTGGGTTTCGTTGAAAGAGAAAACAATAACGAGTAGAATCGCGAAACACGAGTTAAACAAAGACAGAATGCAGTCGACCGCGTCGTCGTCGAATTCAAATTCGATAAGCCACGAATTTCTGATAATTTATGTATGTTTATCTTACATAATTATACAAAGGGACCCTTAAAAAGCCTTATCTGTATTGTAAATATATATTTTTTACCACATATTAAAAACTATGCCGATTTTTAATCATGTAACGTTGTGTTACACCACCGTGCCCAAAGGTATTTTTAGCACATTCTTTTAAGAGTTAAGGCATAGTTATTCCTGTGGGTTCCTAAAAATAACACTTCGTGTTGTCTCGTTTGTCTTGGTATATTATACATTTATAATTTTATGTAATTTTGTATAATTTTCCACAGAAATTAAAGTTGTTATCGTCCAAAAAAGATTTTTTCTATGGTTTGATGGTTTGATGTATTGGGTGATGCGAAAAGAGCATATAGTGTAGTAGGCGAGCAGATAAATGAGTAACTGTGTATGCTGCAGGTGGAGTGGGGGCAGAGGGGGGACCAATCGATCGGCTCGGCGCGCTCGGCTGAATAAATTAGCCATCTTCTCCGCCATTTCATTATTCATTTTGCTACTTGCTCTCGGGCTCGATGGAATCCGAGACACTTATCATTATCAATTCACGCGTTTCTTATATTACAACTTCTTCCTTTCGTCATATTGTTCAGGCATTTTGACATCAAGTTTTTTGTCATACTGATCAGGCAATATGTTCTGATGCATGATAATACTATAACATGTGGGGTATAAAAGCAAAGGTAGCAATGTCTAAAAAAATTGAAAAATGTTTGAATGCAGTCACCTAGGATTATTATTTTTTTAATGGTTCACAAACAATGAAAAACATATGACATGATATAGGTAATGCAATTATAATACAATAAGTTTAAATGCTTTTCATCACTTAAATGTGAACACAAACATAGAGATTAAAAGTAAAGGCTAAAACATATACCTACAAGAAAGAACAGAGTGAGATTGAACAAAGAGACTAAGCAGCTAATTTCGAAAGTTTGGTAATGTTTATAATTTGAATGTACTGAATTTGAGATTTTATAGAAAATACAGCTCTGTCCTTCTCCAATTCATGTTTCCATTCCATCGCCCGCCCCAGTCAAGTGAACAACGCCTTTGTCACTCTCTTTAGTATTATTTTTGAAACCATAATTGTGTAATAAATATAAACTCAGAGAAATGTAATAGCAGTAAATAAAGATTTGAGATATAAATTATTTCTCTCATACGAATCTGCCGATAGGGTTCGGTGGTAGATTTCACAATAGCAGGTAGGTAACACGGTCTACTGTAATCGGTAAATTACCTTTAATATAATAGTAAATAACACAATTTTAGCTTTGTACTTAGCATCCAAAATATGATATGTATTTAGCAGGGGCGTGCAGTGGGAACATCGCAGCATGACTTTTACGTAACCAATTATTTGGAAAAAATAGGAACACAACATATATTTCGTAATATTTCTATCACAATTATAATCGTAGTATTCATATTTCGATATACCATAATAATCTGTCGCATAAATATTTAATTTCTATTTTTTTTCCAAAATTTACGTTTACAAAAAAGTCATGCTGCAATGTTCCCACTGCACGCGCCTGGTATTTAGAACATTACAGTAATGTTTTTGTGTGGCACTAGAACAGGTTTATCATTGAAACTCTCATATTGTAACCTCTCTAGGGTGCAAATTTAAGAAAACTGCCGATCCATTAATCTGTTGCGGAGCGGTGGCGTGAGGTGGAGCAGAGCAACTTCATCTTTGTGCTCAGAAAACTTCTGAAAAATGGATTGTTATTATATAGAGGCATATTTATATTTATGATATTCATCCTAAAAGATTTGGATGCTTAATCTATGTATCATGAGCACGTATTTAAAAAAATAATTTTATACTACAAATCTTATTTTACATCATAATCTCTTCCTCCTTCATCTATTGCAATGTATCTACTAGAAGTTTTGTAGGTTTTACCTTGGAAACTGCAGTCAGTAATTACTTTTCAATTCTCCATTGCAAAGGCTTCCTAGACTAGTAAACAGATACGAGCAGTTAGAAGTTTTTGCGACTAATATAATGAGACTAAAAAACGTTAAAATAATATTTAAATGATCACTAAAACTCGTCTACTGAGACTTAATACAATAGTGATTAATGTCTAGCTAATAGATACTAGGCAAAGGCAGCAATAAAAAAATGCTCGAATGCAGCCACCGAAGTTATTCATTCAGAATGTACTGAATTTGCGATTCTGTGCGAAATATAGCTCTATCCTTTCCAAAATTATGTTTCTAAATCGTTATTAAAAGCAACGACAGCAATATCCATACCTAAAAAAGAAATATTGATTATCTTTGTATATATCTACTTTTATATAAAAGTAGATATATACGAATAAAATAATCAATATTTTTTAAAAATGTCAATCTACAATATTGCTCAATAAATTGAAAAAATAATATCCATACCAACTAATCAACTCCTAAAGGATGAACAGTCACATGAAAAAATTGCCCTTTTTATACTTAAGTGAGAGTTGATCTAGGTTTTATACTGAAACATCATAGCAAAGACAACAAGACATGTAATAGCAAAAGCAGTAATGTCCGCTATTTGGTAGTAAATAGCAATATCTATATTTGAAAGTTAAATATTTACTTATACACGAATATAAAAGGAAAACTGAGGTAGCAATTGTTTTTAAAAACCTGTTTCCAATAAGATGTAGGTTTCATTTATTCTAGAGGAACTTCCTTGAGTAGCGACAGGTTTTTTGGGAGATATTTCTGGCTTTGCTTTTACAGCCCTGGAGATAACGAACAATGAAGAAATCGACATGACGGTGGGCTACCTGTAGTAAGAGACGACTTCCACTGCCAGGACGAGGACCGACAGCAGGAGGCCGTAGGCCAGGACGAGGATGGCGGGCAGGCAGTCTACCAGCCCCACGCTGACGAAGTTGGTGTTGCTGCCCGAGCAGCGCGGCTTGCGCGTGTACAGCAGCCAGTTCTCCCGGGTCTGTAGCCCCGCCTCCTGCAGCCGGCGGTACCTGCGCACGGACGGACTGACAGGAAGGCCAGAGGGTAGAGGGCGCCTCATTGATTGCGTCACTTATACAAGATCAAATTATTATATCTTATATGGTTTCATTTTGAAAAAAATGCGGTCGGTTCTATAAGTCAGAAAAATCGACAAAAATAAAAATGTTTTTCGTGGAACAATACAATGTGCAGGAAAAGTTATATGCGTAGTCCTGAATATGACAGTACAGTAGAACAGTAGAACTACAATGATCCGAAACTCCGACTATCCAAATCGCTGATTATCCGAATCGCTTTCAGAAGTGATTCGGATAATCAGCGTGATGAAGGTGGAGAACGTAAAAATCTATGCTTTAAAAGAACGCTTACTTTAATCCAACTTGAAACAACCGGCCCTTTTAGACATTTTGTAGTAATAAAGCAACCTGTAAAACGCGTCGTATCTTTGTTTTTTTCATAATTACAATAAAACACCAAAAAAATCCCTGTAATGAGCCCTATACAAAAAAAATATGCAATAATGAATTAAATATCGACGTTTTTGTTTTTTGTAGATTCAGCTTTTATGAAGCCATTTTCTCTTTTCCAATGGAATAGAGAAATAGAGAATTGGAATAGAGAAAATGGCTTGAACTTTTTCCGTAAGTAATAATAAATTGATTCCGTCATACCCGATTTTGAACATTTCCTTGTACGAAGAATTCTTTTGCACCGCGAGCCAAGGGTCGACAACTTGCAAGTATTGTATTTCCTGCAGCCCGCATTTTTCATTTTCCATAAATATTTCTTCCACCACTTTGTAGCCGACGCCGATTTCCATGTGAAAAGCGAACAGACCCTTCAACAAATACAATGCCATGTACTCGTACATATTATAAGTACTGTCGTTACAAAAAAGATTGTGCAATAAAGTAAAATTAAATGTATTAATGTCAAGAAAAAACTTTGTATAAACCACTTGATAATTGATAATAATTGATAATCAAAATAAATTATATAAGTCTCGAAGAGAGGAAGCTATGTATATGGGAAACATGTATGGAACTCTTTATAGGGGGCCACAGGGCTAATGAAATGTATTAGCTGGCTTAAGTGATCACTTTACACAATGCAACGTTCACTAGTTGCACCGTTAGAACATTCACATATCAAAATTTTGTAAGTTGTATGTATTTATGTTCTTTATCTGTCTCCTTTCAAATATTTCAAGGGTCTCTGTTATAGTCATCTATGGTCGAAAATTAGTAATTTCCATGACATAGTAAAGGTACATAGATGTCGCCCATCACTGTTTATTGAGTTATCGAAGCGTTTCAAACAACGTACAGTAAAAAAAAATATACCTAAGTATACAAAAATCATTTTCATGAAGGTAAAACTTCTATAAATTTTGATATTAGAATTAAGGGGCACTTAAAATGCTTAAATAGCAATAATTATTCTGAATTTTCTGATCATCTTTTGGAAACAAACTATTCTTTTATACTAATAAGTGTTTAGAAATTTTACATAGAAATTATAAGACATATTTTTATTATTAGATGATTTTACATACATACATAGAATAAGAGTTATATTAATTATAAATTTTGGAAATCACAAAATGTGTTAATAGATAACTAAATATTATAAATAACCATTTTTTTTTGCAAATAGTTACCCTTTGAATTTGTTTTTACATTTGTCCCTAATTATTTATTCAATACCAATATTTTTTTTGTGTTTTTGTTAATTACTGTACTTCGAATTTTAATTTTACGTTATACCCCGATGAAGGAACCATTGGCCCGAAACATGTCGATAATTCATTGAATAAGGGTTGCAATTCAATAAACAACGTTTTTTCTTGTTATTAAGGGGGGGGTAAGGTTTTTAACTTTTTTTTTGCATTTTATTTTTAATTTTTTAAATGAATGTGTAACATCGCAAGAATATTGTGTCAAAATTTCAAGTCAATCGGAGCAAAATTGACGAAATTATGAACATTTGAGCAATACTCAGACTGATTTTCTATACCTGCTCGGGCAGCTAAGAGACGCGCTCACCTGAGGACTACCGGACGTGCTATTTGTATTGGAAGAGTTTTGCGTAGACAAGGACAAAAAGATGCTGATGATGAAAGCTCTTTGCATTTACATAATTCTACTTAATTCTATCTCTTTACATAATTTACGAGGTAACGCTGGAGACTTCTTTTCAAATTTGTTATTAATTTTTATTTTTTAATAACAAATTAGTAGATATTTTTTGCAAAAAATCGCGTTTTTCCCTTCAAAGTGTTCCAAAAAATTGAAAAATTGAAATTTCAAAAAACCCTCCCAGCGTTACCTGGGAAAACCTATTATCTAACGAATGAACTTTGAATTTTTGATTTCAGATGATCTAACATCAAGTTATGATGGACACCGCAATTCTACTTTTTTCCGAGACACGTCCGAATAATTGCTGCCATTGCCGTATTTTTTAATATTTCGTCTTGAAAATTTTACACAATATTCTTCAAATGTCATACTTTAATGTACTATTGGTTTTAATAAAGATATTTTAACTGCGTCGTCACAAAAAATTTACAAAAACATGCCTTTTTTTGTACGAATTAACCTTACCCCCCCCTTAATGTAAGTTCATTTTGCAGTTATCGAAGAAGTTAAAAGTAAATGCATTCACCTCTCTGAGTTTCTCGACCCCTTCCTCCAAAGGGATAAAGCGTGGACGAACTCCCGGAGGAGCAATCTTCCTCTGGTAAATCGCCTTTCTTACCGGTTCTGTGGCAGCCTTGAAACAACGAGCGAAAGTCAAACAGCGAAGTTGAAGATTGATCAGCGGAATGAAATGGTAGGAAAAATACAAGCGAGCCTCACAGAAGTCGCATATGATGTGTAACATTTGACATCTCACAATTAAAATCATCAATTGAGCTGCAACAGAAATTAACGTCAAAATTTAAGGCAAAGCTAATACCTTTATATTTATTAATTAGTAAATACAAGTAAAGAAAATGTATGTGCATTATATTTATTATTGAATTTTGCCGGACTAGGTAGGTACCGTATATCTACATTCTACATACGCATTTTTATTTAGAAATGTGTTTGGTCAACCATATTATGTTTTTAATATACATATTGTATGAAAACTTTAAATAAATGTTTAAAAATAATCACATAAATTACATCAAATTTGAGAATGTAAATCATTAAGGGTAGTTATTAATTACATTAACATAAAAAAATAAAGTATTTATCGGTTAGTTTCGAAGATCAACGTAATCCAAAATATATCAAAGTTACAACATCCACACGCTTGACACCAGACGCGCAACATATATACAAAATCAGAAGCGTTGAATGTTGAAAGTGTGCGTCTTCGCTGTGATGGCACTTGCTGGAAATTGATGTGTTTATAAACGATAATTTTTTTCCATCGCGCGCGCTCATTGGTCAAATGATATTGCGCGCGCTTTCCTGTTACGCATTTCCCTCCCTTTTCACGAAATCACTGCCACAGATTGCAGGAAAGCGAGAGGAAAGATGTCACACATCAAAAACACAAACCGAGAAGTAATATCTGTTGAAGACCGTGTCGTGGACGCCGAACTTCAGGCGGGAGTTGAGCAGGTCGGACAGGGAGCGGATCCTGGAGGACGAGGACTGCAGCAGGGCCACGATGTTGGCCGAGTAGCTGGTGTACAGGAACATCAGCGACAGGAACATCAGCAGGATGATCAGGCGGCCCACGCCCCCTGCGAAAACACATCCTAGACTAAGTTACGAATTTAATTGGAGCACTGTTCTTCAATTCACGCTAAATCTCGCGTGCCACCACTATAACTTGGCGTGCGAGGGAGGGCGCCCCTGTCGCGAAACAGAAGTTGCCAGGTTGTAAATTTATTACACAACACATAATGTACTGAATGTCCAGTGACCAGTGTCAGAGCCTTCAATATAAATTTGGTCGGGTAACTGCTCTATCTGTCAAACTGTCAGACGGTAATATCGGTCCTTTATTTGCTTTTTCAGCTCCGCAAAACTTTAACACTTCATTGGCAATTGTTCTTGAACCACCCCGGACTGTTTTGGTTGTTTTGGACATAATTCAGCGTATATTGGTAATCAAGATGTCACAGCTCCCGAGCAAATACAAAATTGTACTGAATGACAGGGCGAGGGGTTACCGCCGGGTGCGGGCGGGGCGGTTTTAGTTCCAATCTTGCCGCACGCCAAGTTATGTTGGGCAGGCAATAGTCATATGAAAATATTCTGCTCGTATCTAGAAATTCTGATTCGGGTCTCGTTTGTATCGCTCTGATTACTATGTAACATTGTCACACATCGGTAGGTGCTCTATCGCTGGTCAGAATCCGCACTGAAATGACCGCCCGTCAGGTATTTTCTTGATTTATTGTCGCTTGGTCACACTCAATCACCGCTTTAGCTTTATCTGTGTTTTCGCCGAAACTTCACGTGTCAAACAATCCTGCTACGCAGTATGATGCCTAGTATTGAAAGAAAATGACTAGAACCCGTGTTTTAGTCATTTCGCGAAACTGATAGACTGTAGTAATTCCTACTTTAGATCAGATAAGATAAAGAAAGAGAATCAATATCTCCACTGAGAATCTTGTTTCTTAATTTCAAGAATTATTAATATTTTCAATATAATATGGCAGTACACCAGAATAATTTTCAGCTGAAATTTCGTAACCGATTCTAACTATTGGGAAGCATAGATGATAAAGATGATATGCACTAAAAGTTAATAGATACACTTATCAAACGGCAATAGAAGTCTATAGTAAAACTTTCCCAATCAAACCTTACTTTTTTTTACCATATAATAGATTAATGAATATAATAATAAGATTACCACATAAGAAGAAAAAAGACCTAATTGTTTTATATACAGAAAACGATGAGATGCCGGAAAATACGAAGTGTACTTAAATAAGCTGAATAAATTTAAAAATAAATTGTAAAAATAGTAAAGTATTGTAGATTTTGGGATGTTTATTATAGATTATATATAAACTAGCTGTTACCCGTCAAAAATAACGGAAGATTGGTTCTCTTCTTAGCTAAATCCTATGTGTAGTGTATTTCTGACAGGTCGCGCACATGCGGTGGTGGCAAGGTCGTTAGGTTGCCGCCTTCGAGTTTGCTCGCCCGGGGTTAAATCCCCTTCTCCAGCGGTGAATTCGAACGAAATTACGGACAGGCAGACAGATGGACAGACCACCAGGTCTGGTATTGGTTTATACTAATTTAACTAACATTCTGTTATAATGTCTAACCACAAAATTAATGCTTTAAATATTATTTTTGTTAATATGTTATTTTATTTAGATGATAAATTTTAAGAGTATTAATGTATTATACATAGATTATGGAAAGTAAATGTAAATATGCAGTAATAAGTAAATATAGAATGTAGAAAAAAATATAGTCTGCAAAATGTAAAATACAATAATAATTAAAAAAATAATCAATAGGGCAGCGTTCACTTTGGCAGCATTTAAAATACTAAGGCACATCCTCAAAACCAAAATACTACAATTTAAAAAAATGGAAGTTTATAACACGTGCACCCACTAGAGAACCGAGATAACAGACGTGCATGCTCAAGTGGCAATGGGTTGGACATATTTATCGATTTAACGATGGAGAGGAAGGTCCTGGAGTGGGGGACCCGAACTGTGAAAGAAGTTAATTAAGATAAATTATTAAAGTCTCACAGAGACGAAGCTATTTACATAGAGGTTAAAATATACATCATTAACGGCGATGACATCTGTGCATACTTTGTCATGGGAATTACGAATTTTCGACCATAGATGGCTATGTAATAGTTCCCTCAAATATTTGAAAAAAGACGGATAAGGAACATATTATATAAACTAACTAATTAACTAACCATCACGCTGTTTACACGCAAGGGTAGGTAGAGAGGATAGAACGCCATATTCTTTATCTTGGCACACCACTTTTGTTTCGGCTACATTAATACATCTTCTCAAGTTCTACGGTTGTTGAGGCTTTTAACAGGGCCATCCTCAAATACTTGTAGTATCTGATCGTTCCAGGTCTTTCGCGGACGTCCTCTATTCCGGTTGCCTTCAACCCTCGCCTCATATATTTTCTTAATCATCCTTTCCTCGTTCACACGTTCCACATGACCAAACCATTTCAGCACTTCTTTCTTTATTCTTTCTACCACATTGCAGCCAGCATTACATTCACTTTTCATTTGTTCATTCCTCACTCTATCGACCGAAGATTTTCGACATAACCGTCTTAGTGACCGCATTTCCACCGCATTCAGTCTGCTTTCATTCCTTGTTTGCCAATTCCAGGCTTCACTTCCATACATCAGGGTTGGCACTAGAACATATACAACTTTCAAAAATTTGATATGTGGATGGGAGGTTCTCGCGATGGTATTGGTAAACGTTGCATTGTGTAAAATGATCACTTAAGCTAACTACTGCAGGTCATAAGCTCTGTGGCCACGCTATATAGAGTCGCTCTGTGAGACTTCTACAATTTATCTTGATTAATGATTGTGGACAAAATCCAGCAATGTGATCTTATAAAATAAAAATATTGTCGAAGTGTTGGCCGTCACGAAATGGCAGGGAGAGGTGTGTATCAGCCAGGGGAGAGACCCGGGCAGATGAAAGGCAAAGGTGATTCATTGGGTACCCACCACTTTCCCAGGACCGTTTTATGAGCTAATGCTGACATATCGGCCCTACTCATACGACGCCTGTTGATAATTTTTTCTCTAATAGCTATCTCCGTGCTGGGCCGTGTATAGGGCGGTCCAGCAAGGAGATGCAAAGCAAAGCCCAATCACTGTCACCCTCTCGCAGAAACATAATCTTTATTAACATAGTTAGCACAATACATAGTATAAAAAGTACAAAATACAGAAAATTGCAGATACGGATTCAAAAAATGGGACCACATGCTCTAAAAAAACAATTAAATAGGTGGCTCATTGAAATCGGACGAGAACTATCTGAGAAAACCCTAAAATGAATTCCTGTGTAATGCTGTATAATTTTCTCTCAATGTTTTTTGCTTATTTAAAATTTTTATTTTATATTTTGTAATTTATATTTTATTTCGATTTCTCTTTTTGCTTTACCTTACTTTACCGATAATTCTGTATTTCTGTTCCTAATTATTTTATCAAATTTAAATTTATTGTAATGTATCCTAATTATATTATCAAATTTAAATTTATTATATATTTGTTCATTTAAAAAATTTATTGTAATATATAATAAATTATATTCTTCTCTTTTTGCTGTGTAAATAGTCGACTGCCTTCAAACAGGTAATCTCTAGTTAGGTAGTTGAAGTGCAATACAATTCAAAAAATAAGATATGAATAAAAAGCTATTATAATTAATAATATTAATAAGATAAATACATTGAAGAGATATAAGTCACAGACATAAGTTTGCAAGGGGAATATTTAAGAGAAGGAAGGATGCTAGCGGGAGGGAGATAGGAAGCCATTTAATCGCCACTCCCTATAGGGGAAGACGTCAGTATCGACATAAAAAGATGGTGTTCAGTCCATAGACAAAAAAAGAACTTTGTTCTGAAAAATTACAACTTCATAAATATGAATGTGTTCTTGAATTTAAAATCGGTTGTATCAAATGTGTCCAAATAAAATGAATTAACTGTTTAATTCTGGCGTCCATCTAGCGGTAGTATTACAAAGTAATTTGAACTACCGTATCAAAAAAGTGGATTACTCTATGGACAAAACATAAAAATTTATCAATTAATAAAAATGACAATAACATATAAGGTCGATATATTCACGAAAATCTAAAAGGCTCCTCTAGCTTAGTGGTCAGAGCGCCGGCCCCGGAAAGGGGGTGACCCGGGTTCGAATAGATTTTTCTGTACGTCTTTCTAATCGATTAATTAAATTGGTTTTTGAAGAAAAGAACCTCTGAGCTGCACGCTGCTTCCCTGCTGGCACAGGGCCCCCACGGTCATGACGGCCGCGTCGCTCCAGGAGGCGGCCAGCAGGTCGGGGGCCCCGTCCCCAGCGCCGTGCCGCTCCCAGCGCGCGGCCCCCAGCAGCGCGGCGGCCAGCGCGGCCAGCAGCGCGCCGCAGCACGCCCACACGGGCGCGCGGAAGGGCAGCAGGAACACGTTGCTCATGTACGACAGCTTGGGCTGCCGGAACACGAACTTGGAGCGCGTGGGCGTCGTCATGGCTATGTAGTCGATCACCGGCACCCTGTCGGCGGTCACGAACAGCGGGGACCCTGCAACAACTCGCCGGTCAGACTGACTATAGGTCACAATCAAAAGAACAGCTTTATCTTTATAAGAAAAAAGCGGGGAAACTTACCTGGCAAAACCGTATTACAAGCCTCAATATGATATTCCAAATAAATATGTATTTTTACTTCGTTTCTTTTAACTCGTGGCGTCTGTTTGCTTGACGAAAAAACTTTGGATCGATTTTTAACCCTTTTCCCGTGATCCAATCGAGCTGAAACTTTACAAGCAGACTCGTGGCGATGATCAAGAAGATCTATCAAATTTTTGTTAAAAAATAATAATAATTATAGTATAATTTTGGATTTCTCAAAATTTTAATGGATTTTTCATACAAATTGTATGGAGATTCCGACATATGGTAGACATATCCGCATATGGTATATACGAAACCCGAAAATGAGAAAGGGAGTATTGTAAAAACTTCGTTTTTATGGGTTACTTTTTTTTAGTTTGAACAAAGTTACTTAATTACTAGAAAAATTTCTTTTGTGTTAATTTTTTGCATCGTAACAACACAGATATTTTTT
>JADDOH010018337.1:0-37779 GCA_016648135.1 Agrypnia vestita
TCCTTAGCATTTGCCATTGTGGAGAAGGAAACTCTCTTCTATCACAAGGAGTCAGATCTGTGAGGACTTTCCTATACATTTTTATAACGTTAGGCTTAATATTCTCTCCTCATAAATATGTTCCAATCGAGCCATCTAAGTGACCCTTTTTTATTCCTATTTACAATGCTTAGATCATGTTTACATTTTCTTTTGATAATTTTAAAAACCGATAAATAAAATAAACGAGTATCTTGTTGGTCTTGTGGTTAGGACTCTAGCCTCGTGATCCAAAGGCCGCGGGTTCGAACCTCACTCCAGACCAGCAATTTAGTCCTATTTTCATAGCACAAGCATTAAGCTTAGTTTGAAAATACTAAGAATATTAGTGTGACATTTAATTTTATTTTAAAAAAAAAAATTTAACACTTCAAATGCGTGAGTCATTAATTTTAAATTTAATTAATAAAATATTTTCCGATGGGTTAATTGATGAATTTTGTCTAAATTCTTCAATTGATAATAACATGATGATAAATGATTTATTATTTGAACACATAAATAGATTAGGGGAAAATTTATATAGGTACCTATTTGTTTTAATAGATGCAGCTTATTCAACTGAAAAACAATTAAAATACTATCGGGCCCTTTCTCCATGGTTTGCGCTATTACGTCATGGCCGCTATTAAAATATACTGCAACTTGAATGCATACTATATAAAATAATTTCTCACATTATTTTAAAAGTTGGTAGAAAGCAGTTCTTTCACTCATATCTACATTATACTTTAATGATAGTAATATAAACATGTAACAGATTTTTTGATATTTCACTTAGAAAAATTACGATTTGAAGTTAAGGTTATGGTCTTTTTATAAAACTTATTGTCTTAAGGTTAAGACTTTCGCCTAGGTATTCAGTATTCTGTGGTTCGAAACCCATTTCAAAAGAACAGCAAATTAGTACTGTTTTCATAGAATAAGCGCTAAGTTTGATTTGAAAATAGTAAGATTATTGAATTGAGTAGCTTGTTGGTCTTGTGGTTAGGACTCTCGCCTCGTGATCCAAAGGTCGCCGGTTCGAATCTCACTCCTGACAAACAAGTTAGTCCTATTGTCATAGCACAAGCGTTTAGCTTAGCTATGACAATAGGACTAACTTGTTTGTCAGTTAGCTCACATACGTAGCTGAGACGTGGGTACTAAGAAGAATGAGCGAACACTGTACGTTTTTGAAAGAAAAATTTTCAGGCGTATCTTTGGACCGGTTCTAGAAAATGGACTTTGGCGCAGTTTTAAGGAGCTAAACGTCACCAAATTCATAAAAATGGGAAGACTTCGATGGCCGGGTCATGTGGAGAGAATGACTGAGCATCAAGCACCAAAGTCCCTACTGAATTCAAGGCCGACAGGGCGAACTTAGGAAAGCCAAAATTAAGATGGAGAGACAACGTCCTCAAAGACATATCTGCCATGGAGCTCCTGAACTGGATAGAGCTGGCACAAAGCCGAGATGAGTGGAGGAATACTCGAGAGTAGGCCAAGACCCACCAGGGGTTGTAGAGAAAACTGAGATGGCAATTTTTTTTAAAAACTTATTTCCTTTGAGATGTAGGTTTCATAGATTGAAGAGGAATTCTCTTGAGTAGTGACAGGTTTTTGTATTTATCTTTATTACCTTTGTTTATATCAAGTTCTTATGATTGAAAAATGCGCAAAACACATTCTAAAGATACGCGCATTGCTTCATGAGTAGCCGTCGTAAGCCACATATACGTAAGCCAAGATTAAGACAGCATAAGACAATTGCATATCATGGGCATGTTGCAAGACAGGATGCCACAAGATGGACACCTAGAGTTCTTAAGTAGAGACCTTGGGAGAATAAAAGAGGCGTTGGAAGATCTCAAAAGAGATGGGCCAACGATATAGCCGCTGTGAAGAAGAAGAAGAAGAAGAATATTAATTTGACACGTTCTATTTAAAAAAAAATTCGTCTACATAAATAAAAAATACCTTACGGTTATTTAGTGCTGGAATAACAATCACGAATCATAATCATCTTGTTATCATGAGAATTTCGGGAATTATTATGGACCGAAATGTACCTAAGCTTGTTTTGGTATTGTATTAAAAAAAATCATTTATATCTATCTATGGATAGTATCTATCTACGGATAGTGAGAACAAATAGATACCTATTTTTAGTATGGGAGATAAATTTGAAAAGTTTTGCGTTTTGTAAGGCAAAAAAATAGACTTTTGTACCGACTTTCTCAAAAAGACTTTCAAACCTATTTTCCTATATAAAATAATATCTTGGTCACTATGAGACATGCATAATAAGTGTACCTTGAGTAATGATTTCCCCCCTGTGGTTAAAATTCATTAATTTCTTAAAAAATTTCTGAATATATGAAAACTGGTCTAAAAAGAAGTTAAAAAAATTGAAATTATTTTCAGGCTTATTCTAATGTAAGTGTTAATAATTCGGAAGAATTTCATGTACATTTGAAAAGAATATTGTTTAAAAATCTATTAACAAAAAATAAATATTTCATTACCAATGGCGACATCTATACTGCTTGAGGATGACTAATTCCACCCAGAGATGGCGGAAGTAAAAATACAACAAGTTGTGCAAGGTTTGACAAACCTACATACAACTTCGAAAAAATTGATGCACGTGAGTCTATCTTGGGCGATATTGGTGAAAGCTACTTTGCGTAAGTTGATCAATTAGGCCAGCTCTACGATAAGTCGTAAGCCCTATAGACACTGAAAAAGATTTTAATACCTACATTCCCATATAAAAAATAGCTTCGCCTCTATGAGACATCTATAATATATTTTGATTGAAAAATAACATTTTTACACATTCGAAAAGCAATTTTGTAATACTTCAAAATGTTGTAATTAATGTATCAAAAGATGAATGTTAAAATGCTGTAGCTGATATTTTTTATATTATTTTAAGAGTGATATAAAATGATTATCGCGATATTTTGTTGCAGCCGATTTTGTCTTCCATTGGTGTTGGTAGATTGTTGTTTAAATAATTAAAATGACACTTAATATAAAAAGTAAATATTTAATTTCTCCATTTTACGAAAAAGTGCTCATGTCTTAATAAGTGGTAAAAAAATTAATGATCTCTTCGTCAAAATCATCAAATTTTCACAACAAATTTTATTCTTTCAGGATGGTGGAAACCCTTGAATAAATCGATATATTATTATTGTAATAAAAAAAATGTCTAGCAAAAGATTCAACAGTGGCCAAGTGTACTGTGCATTGAGTAAAAAGTAACTATTTAAGGTTTAAACAATGCAATGACACTGCTCTTCTTACGTCTTACTTCCAAAATCACTACTAAAAGTAAAGACAGCAATAGTCTCATGTCCACTTCAACCAATCAACCCCCAAGGACAAAATGGCCGCTTCATGCTAAAGTGGGCGAAAATTTTACATTAGTGAGTACGACTAATAAAGCAAAAATGTATGCAGTTAAGATTCTCCCTGAAGAAGCTACGGTCGTAGAGAAACCTGGTCGGAATCGACAATAAATATATGTGGTGTTTGACCAAGTTATTTTTATTTATTTAATTATAATGTCCCACCACCAAGTGTTTGCTTCTTTCAAAAATGTAATATTTTAGAATTATACTGAAATATTACAGCAAATATAGCAATATCCCATTATGTAGGTAAATAGCAAAAGAAGAAATGTCCACTATTTGGTGACAAACACAGCAATATCCAAATTTAAAAGATAGATATTTATTTATACCTACCCAAAATTTACATACCTAGGCTCCCTGATAACAGACAATAATAATACAGAGGAGATCCAGAAGCGCATAGTGAGCGCGAATCGCTGTTTCCGCTTACAAAAGCAGGTAAAATCCAGACTGCTGTCCAGAAATACTAAAATATTAGTACGCAAACGCTTATTAGACTAGTGCTCACATACGTAGCTGAGACGTGGGTAACTAACTAAGAGGAATGAGCCATCTCTGGACGTTTTTGAAAGGAAAATTTTCAGGCGTATCTTTGGACCGGTTCTAGAAAATGGGCTTTGGCGCAGTTTTAGGGAGTTAAACGTCACCAAATTCATAAAGCTGGGAAGACTTCGATGGATGGGTCATGTGGAGAGAATGACCAAGCATCAAGCACCAAAGTCCCTACTGAATTCAAGGCCGATAGGGCGAAGGAACTTAGGAAGGCCAAAATTAAGATGGAGAGACAACGTCCTCAAAGACATATCTGCCATGGAGCTCCTGAACTGGATAGGCACAAAGTCGAGATGAGTGGAGGAAGACTCGTGAGTAGGCCAAGACCCACCAGGGGTTGTAGAGTCAAGAGTGATGATGATTTATTTATATACGTAAATAAAAGGAAAACTGAGATGGCAATTGTTTTTAAGAACTTTTTTCCTTTTAGATGTAGGTTTCATAGATTGAAGAGGAATTCTCTTGAGTAGTGACAGGTTTTTTTATTTATCTTAGAGACAACTCAGTGGGATTTTTCTGTCTTTACTTTTATTTATATCAAGTTCTTATGATTGAAAACTGCGCAAAACACACTCTAAGATACGCGCATTGCTTCGTGAGTAGCCGTCGTAAGCCACATACACGTAAGCCGAGATTCCAATCTATCCATGAATCCTACTTGACACATTATTTGAAACATGCATAACAGAGTAATTTATTTAAAACGAATATTGATTTTTTTCTAAGTAATTGAATTAAAACAAACCGCTCTCACCCGCGAAGCCCCGCGGCGGTCCGCAGTGGAGTCGTCCGCCGATTGGCAAACAGAATGCCGGGTTCGAGTCCTATCTGTGATCGCGAAACTGTAAATAAATAATATAAATCAAGATGTGTATCATTTAATTGCCGAGGCTAAGGCTTTCACGGCTCCGATGTTGAACAACCACTGGACTAATAGGGGAGCTCAATACCTGACTTTACCAATTCTCTTAATAAATGGGTTATTCAATTATTGCGTAACCACGTGGATAAACCAATCATTCTGATGACGAAAATTTCTCTACATTTTTATTATTATTTATTTGTCTATTCAAACAGGTTATTTGATGTGAGTAGAACGAAACAATGATCATTAAATTGAGTAAAAAACTTTAACAATATTTTTAAATGTAAGCTCTTAGAACACAATTAGTGGATGTTGTCCACAGAAGGATAATTATTAATTTAGATAAATTAAAGTCTCACAGAGACGTAGCTATTTGTAAGCGAGACGTGTATGAAAGTCTTAATAGTGTAGCCCAGGGCTTATGATCTGTATGGTCACTTTGCACCAATTGCACTGTAAAAACATATCAAATTTTTGAAAGTTGTATAAATGTTCTAAATCGGTTTCTTTCATATATTCGAATAGACTGTACTAGATACATCTACGGTCCTTCCCATAACATAGTTTAAATAGATTTCATAGCTGGTAATGGCACTTTGATATTTATAAAGTAGCATTACCAGTAGTTTATTTAATGTATGTAAGATATTCTTCAGAATTATTTAACATATACACTAGAATACGCCTGAAAATGATTATTTTATTGCTTGTTTTACATTAACCCACTAGATTAACGTGAAAAAGTGATAATGGTTATTATTATATAAAATACATTTATCAATAGAATAAAAGTACAAAGTATGAGTATATACGATAAATTAATTCCTGGAAGGTGGAATGGGGATTGGATTTTAACCTGTGAAATGATTATTAGTAAATGTTAAGAGATATTATCGTATATATATATGGTAAAGTTTGACTTGATTGTGGTGTTATTAAAATCACGTTCCTTGAAGTACGTGTTGAAGCGTTTAGGTCGACAGGCGACGTTTCGGCGAATACACAGATAAATCTAATTCAGTATGACCAAGCGACAATAAATTTAACGGGGGTTTTCAGTGCGGATTTTGACCAGCGATAAAGTACCTACCAACGTGTGAGAAGTATTCCGTAGTAATTAGAGCGATACAAACGACTTGAATTTATAGATACGAGTAGAAGATTTTCAGGTAACTAGTGCAAGATTTAGTGCGAATTAAAGAACAGTAAATGGAGACCCATCGCATGCCCAGGACCGTTTTAGAGCGAGAACTCTCATATTAGTCCTACTCATTCGTCACCAGATTGCCATTTTTAACTCTAAAGGCCATCTCCATTAGAGTTAAAAATTCACTGTTACTCTCCCTTTTTAAGAATCTCTTTGTTAAATGAAAATTAAACCAAATAATACATACAAAAATCAAAAGAAACAAAGTAATGGAGATGATAGAATAATCTTTAACTAATAGAAAGAAAAATTAAGGTAATAAGGTAAACCAAAGAAACATAGGAATGAAAGGTAACAGAAATAATCGAAAAATAAAATCAACATCAAGAAAGAAATCATATAAGAAAAACCGTAAATCATCGGAGGGTTCAATGTTCAGCAGGAAACCCACTTGCACAGCATGGGTGTAAACTTTGCGCCTCAAGTTTAAACTTAGACTTATGTTCTTCTTCTTCGTATAATATAGGGTAAGAAAATTATGATACATATATACGAGAAATATAGTGGATGTTGTAACTCTTAAGACAATATACTGCTTCGTCACACAATCCCTGTTACCTTATGGATTAAAATTGGGTGGGGTGGATGGGTTCAATCGATCGTGGATTCATCAGCAAAAATGTATCATTCGAATTCGACAAAAGATCGAGAATGTTTCTTTCAGATAATTTGTTTAAAATTTTTGACGTTGTTGATCTGAGGTAATTATACCTTAAAACCATACTTAAAAAAATTCACAATTACGAAATTGCAAACAACTTTTGGGCAAAGACAAATCAATTTCATTGCCTCTCATATCTTCAATAAGTTGTCTGACGAAATACCTTTAAAACTCAGCCATTTTAAAAATAAAATTTTAAATTGGCTGAAAATTTCAGGAAGAAAGTACGCCGAGGAGGTGATCCACCCATGATCCAACATTTTATATTTTTTACTTTTTTGTATTATAACTCTTTTTAACTTTTTTTGTACTTATTTTACATTTTTTTTTTGAACTAGCCCCACAAAACGTCTTAAAGAGACGCTTGTCTGCAGGATTCAGTTTTACAATCAATATTACAATATTATAACATTTAATTTTTAGCATTACAAATGAAACACATGATACCTAGACATTTCACAATTTCACATGATACACTTCACTTCATACATTTGTTCATAAATAGGCTATATCGTTTGACATCAACCACCTTCTGAATTCCACCACCGATTTTGGAGTCGACAGGCATGTTGGATAGGCGCCTTGCAGTTCGTTCAATAGCATGGGCAGTACTATATTGTATAATTTGATCCTATCTTTTATATTTCTTTTCTTTTATGTATTTAAATATATTTTTTGATTTTTTTTATTTATTTATATTATTATATTATTTTCTATTGTTTTATATAGTGTTGTATTATATTATTCAAATATTACATTATTCATTATAACTGCCCCAGAAGTGATGTAACCTATCGGGGCGTTATAAACTAATGTAAGAAAGAGTATTTGTTATTGAGATAATATAAATAAATAAATCGTTTTGAATTAACGAACAGTGCTCTGGTTAAATTTATGTCCAATGATTTTGTGTTATAAATAAAACTTTAATTAATTTTCAAGCAAATTATTCCCACGGCCACTATCCCATGACAATACTCCAATATCACATTTATTTGGATTAATAACGACCTTCTATGCATAGTTTTCCTGGGATATTTTGCCGTGTATATGTGACCTCTCTGACCGACGTTTCAGATCCCATTGCATGGTCCATCATCAGGGATGATGTGATGGGTGTGTGTTGAAGTGTGGGTTAGGTATTGCCTTGCCCAAGTTTGTGTTAGGTTAAGTACTGGATTGCAGTACCGTGTCGAAAGCAGGGTATGTGTGTCTTGATGTATATCCCAGAAAACTATACACAGAATATTCTGAACGGCCATGAAAACCTAAGGACATTTTTAATAACGACCTATGTGTTGACTATGTGCAGTACTATGCACAATAATGAATGTAGTGTGATCTTCGATGCAGTCGAATAATATTAGCTTTTGAATATTTGTATACGGGCCGCGGCCCCAAAGTTGGTGTGGCCAGATATGATGGATGCAGTGAAAGATAATTTGCCCCGTTAGTGAAGCAAATATTTCTTTAACGAAACCAAAATGTCGATTTAAGAAATCAATGGTCATTTCTCTTTTTATTTATTATTTGTTTATTACGGACCAAAGATTTGAGCGGCGATAATTTTTTCTACATTGTTTGCGATATTTAGAAAAATAATATTTGTACAAGAATAGGTATTTATAATAATTATGATTGCACATAATAATTTTTATGTATTTCTTTACCTACTTTCGTCAAGTATAAGAAAGGAAAGATCGTATCCGAAATAATGATCGTAAGCTGTTGGTATATTTTTTTATAATAATTCGTGCTGCATGTTCTGTGCATTAGTTTGTTTAAGCAATAATTATTGTAATGAGCTATTTTTGATATAAAATTGTAAAAAGATAATGTACTAATGCAATACAGGAAAAGTGAGGGCGTAACCGCATATCGAGGCACAATAATTTTCAGCTGGTAATGATACCTTTATATTTTTTTTAAAGTTTTATACTAAGCAATATTCTTCCGAATTATTTAACATATACACTTTAAACACCTGGAAATAATTATTTAAAATATTAATTCCATGTGTAGACTTTATTAATAGAATTTACATCCCTTTTTAATTTACAGATCTTTTATAGATATCTCTAAGAATATTAACAATAATTTTCATTTTGTTTTTTCAATTTTTTTAATCCTGAACTTAAATTTACGTTTGTAAGAGGATGAGCCTGTGCCAAGATGAGCAGTTTTATTACAAAATTATGACAAAATACTAAATAAATTTAATTAACTACAATATGTAGGTAAATACAGAATGATAAATATACGTAAATAGAATATGATAAATAAATTATGTATTTAAAAAAGAAAATAAAGATAGAAAATCAAGTTAATATCACTGAATACAAGAGCAGATAAAATAACGAATCTAAAAAAGGAGAATAAAAATTAAAAATAAGTCTATAAAAACTTATATAGGATACATAGCAAGTATAGGATTTTTTTCTAAATTAACAACACGCATTGCGAACGTGTCGGTAAAATATTTTCCATCTGTTTATAATTGACTTAAAATATATTGATATATTATTTTGCGCAATTTTTCCTTCTCAAATTTATGTCACATTTTCAATATATCAACTTTATTCAAACTATGTAATGTTTCGTACATTCGTTTGAAATATGTGTTATTAACATTAGTTCAATTTGTGAAAAGTATGAACAAGAAGAGGATGGTGAAGAAATAAAAAAGAAGATTGTTGATGGAAGCAGGAACAGAGAGCGTGGCACATGGATACATTTATTGAAAATAAATTCTACAGAGGGAAGCTTTTTTTTAAGAATTGTAATTTGATTTTGAGAATGTAGAAATAATAAAGAATATTAAAAATGCATATTAATGTATTAAATTAAAATATTTTAAAAATCTCTGTATATGTATAAGACAATATGAAACTACAATCGATTAGTACAGTAGAAAAAACGGTCTCTTAGCATGTCGAAGGTAGTGGAATCGATATTTGGCGATACCTAAAATTTTATTTATATAAAACCAATATAAAAGTCAAAATAACTTACTAATTAACCATTACACTGAAGGGGTAGTTAGAAAGAATGGATCGCCATACTTTTACATCCTGGGTCCTATATCTTTCGTTTCTACTACATTTATACATCTTTTCTGGCACGTTTTTTGGTAGTTGAAGCTTTTGGCAGTGCCATCATCTAATATTTGGTTTATAGGATGATATCAGGTCTTTCGCAGACGCAATATAGTTCTGCTGCCTTCAATAGTCCATTATTTTCTTTACCATCCTCTCCTCGCTCAAGCTTTCCACATGACCAAACCATCTCAGTGATCTTTATTATATTGTAACGAGTTGGTGAACCTTCTGAATATTTACAACAATACGATCGAACATTCAATTATTCCATAACATTCTTGGACGCTCTATAAAACACCCTGGAAACGTCTAGAACAAGTCCCTCGTAATCTCTGGAAAGCTCCACAAGAGTCTCGGGCATCTAGAAGGCGGGTGTTGTTTATAAATACAAGGGCGTCACGTAACGTAGAATAAGTCATTTTTAACGATAGTGTGTGCGACATTCCAGCGATAGAACCGTAATGAAAACCAGTGTAGTCAGTCATTCGTGATGATTAACTTACGCGATATTAGCAACGGAGCGCAGAGCGGTGTGACCAGCGTATTCTTCTTCTGATTATACACTTTCGGCACACGCATCTAAGCGACAGAATCTTCCATATACAGTTTTCTTTCATTCTTTTTTTGCCAATTCGAGGCTTCACTTCCATACCACAGAATCAGCATCAGAACTCCATAACTGCTAGTCTTGCTTTGTGTGACAGATTTCTATTGGCCATCATAGCATTCAGGGTACCGTTTACCTTGTACCCACAATCACTTGCTATCCTTGGTTATCATGCTTCTCAAATATCCTAACTCTTATCTTGTTCTTAGCATTCATTGTTTACCATTACACCACACTTCGTAACTGTTTTCTTTTTTTAAACTAAGGATAAGTTTATATTCTCAGATAATTTTAATAACGTTTGCCTTATATTACTTTTACTTTTATTTCTGGATCACAGAGCTACGTGTTTTAAATTAAGAATAGAACACATTTTCAAACAATTATAACGCAGCCCACACCAGCTCGCCACCTAGCGATCTCCCCGATAACCCAGTCTTCAAGATGTCGGACAGGCTTAATAATTATTGACAGCTCCTATGGGCGGAGATAATGAAATTATCATAATGTAAAAGAGAGACTGTTTGTAAACCAATAACAGCTGACTGTATTTGTTAGGGAGACTATGAAACCTGCAGTGGAACACATAAATGTATAAATCTTTAGTTCTTTGCTTTACTTATTTACGAAAAATTAATTTAAAAAAGCGTGAGGAATGCTCTACAAATTGGTGACCATCACCACCCTTCAAGACTCTCCGAATATGCTCTATACTTAGCTCTATACTATAGCTTAGTGGTCAGAGCACCGGCCCCGGAAAGGATGTGATCTGGGTTCGAATCCCAGTAGTAGCCTAATATTTTTTCGTGAATTACAGTTTTCTGTATGTCTTTCTAATTGATTAATTAATTTGGTTTTAAAATGCTCTATACTCGTTTACGCCTCTGAAAATTGAACCAAATTTCCATGGCCCATTTTTATGCTAAAGTATAAATTTTTAATCTTCACAACGGCTTACCCACGGCAAGGATTATAATAAGATACAAGATACTTAAAAACCTTGCAAAAATTTAATAAAGTCTAAGACTAAAATCACTGAAAAAAGAACATGCTATTTCTATTCTAGAAATTATCAAAATGGTTTTTATGGCCAAATTAATGGTTACTCTATTATATTTAGTTGCACGTCATAAAGATTTCCTCAGCGATTTTTTTTATGTACTGGGTGTCTCGTAGCTAATAGCAAAACTTCGGGGGAGTCTAAATCATGCAGTTTTGAATATTATTTACACTTTGGGTGAAATGTCACAGGTACTGATATGAGTGAAATATAAGCTTGCATTTTTTTTTAAATATTTCCAACTTATTTTCTGTAAAACGTTGGGCCATCACTACAGTAATTTAAATGGAATATTAAAAATTCATTTTCTTTAATACAATTCACACAAAATGACACAAGCCTGATACAAAAAATATATTTTTCAAATTTCTGCAATGTTTTAATAATTTTATTTGACTGGTATCAAAACTAATATTATTTTATTTAAGAAATATTTTAGATGTTTCAAAGAGACGAAACTATTTTTTATACGAGAACGTTGGTACAGAAGTCTTTCTGGATGTTCATAGGTCTTGCGACATATTTTAAGCATGTCGCTTCACGATGCTACCAGAATCCAATGGGCCATCCCAGACCCTTCTAGCAGTTTCCAATTTTGTGTAAAAGGTGCAGTAAAATCCTCGATTGTGTGCAATTATTTCAGCTCATGACAAAATTATTATTTATTTAAATTAAAATATATTTTGTTTCGCGCTTTTAATTTCTCGATCATTATTATTCTTTCGACCGTAATTTTGGGGTTTTTACAAATATACACGGTCTCCCAATCTAAACAAAAGATTTTTCTTTTACCTATAAAGAGTTAGCACGTCACATATAAAATATTATAATAAGCGATCAGGGAACACTACAGTTGACATTATATCGTCTGGCAATGGCAGGAAAATTCATAATTTTTTTTCAAAGCTTCTCTTGCATTTTGTATTACATTTTTGTACAGGAAGGAATCAAATTATAATTTATTCATTAGGCTCCATATATTTAAAATACATATATTTTCTAAGGCTACACAAACTTAATTATTTAATCACTACTATTTACAAACCAATAATGTTTTACAAATGAAAAAAATTGCTCCACTCTGTGGGGTTGTATGACTGTATGGAATTGTGACACTTTTTTAATAATATTACAAATTTAACGATCATCATTAATTTATATAAAAAAAAGTTTTTTTAAAACATTCGATTAGTTTTCTTAGAAATCATTTTTGAAAAGTTTCGCATGCATTTCGCCCCCTCCAGTACGTGTTCGGGAAATTTTATCCTCTTAACCTCGTAGTACACAAGTTGTTAGATTTTTATTTAAAAAAACTTGTTTAATTAAAAAAAACACGTTTTTTTCAATAAAAATATAACAACTTGTGTTAAACTACTATTTATTGAATGATCAACTTGTTTGATCAACGCTGTCAAAGATCCCTTCATCAAGGTATAGTAAAAATTAAAATTGCAAGTAGTAAGATATTAACAAAAACAAAAAATAAATAAACGAGTGTTGTATAATTAAAAAGGAACTAATATGAAAACAAATTTAAAAGGTAACTATAAATAAAGGTAAAGGATTTGATTATTTCTTCTTTTTCTTCCTTGCACTGTCCCAACTCATTGCCTAGGTAAGTAGTCGGGGTCGGCTCTTCTTTCTCGTTCTCAGGCTGCATCTTCTTCGGTTCTAGGTATTGCTTTCATCCAGGCCGTTTCTTTGTAGTATTTTGGAGCATTGAGTCATGCAGGAGTTCTTTATTTTTCTACGTGATACTTTAATTCCATTCTCGTAGTTGACAACTTTTTACTACAATAATTAAAAATAAAGGATTTTTTTTAATGTTTTATTTATATATTTCGTAAGCTGAATACCAAAAAAATATCAGTTAATTAATATTCCTGATTTCAGCTATTTAATTAATACACAGCTCATTATGTCTTAAATGGCGGCCCCCATAGCCCAGTAGGCATGACACTAGCTTCTCACACCGAGGGTTTCGGGTTCGATTCCGATTAAGCTATCTGATTTACTCAAACCTGGGTATTTTGTGTCGTGTTTCGCTTCTGTAATAAGGCCCCTTGGCCTATTGAAGCGTAAAATCTAAAAAAAAATACGCTGTCTTTCTATAAACCAATCGTATTTATTTTAATGCACATATCTTTTAAAATAATTCCTTGTAAAATCGTTCCAAATGCTAATTTACATATGTGTGTTATTATCAATCAAAATTTTTGTACTCACTTAAGTGATTTAAGGTTTTAATTTTTACTATTCATTTAATTAACATTAAGGGGGGCTAAGGTTTTTAACTTTTTTTTTGCATTCTATTTTTAATTTTTTAAATGAATGTATAACATCGTAAGAATATTGTGTCAAAATTTCAAGTCAATCGGAGCAAAATTGACGAAATTATGAACATTTGAGCGATACTCAGACTGATTTTCTATACCTGCTCGGGCAGCTAAGAGACACGCTCACCTGAGGAGTACCGGACGTGCTATTGTATTAGAAGAGTTTTGCGTAGACAAGGACAAACACATATTGATGATGAAAGGTCTTTGCTGTGTGAACATGGCATCGACGATTATGTGTAAGTATAAAATAAGTGTTGAGTTTTATTTTGAATTTTACAGTGTGCAAAACTTTAAATCGATTTCCCCACATCTCACGTTTTCAAAGTCGGTGTCCATTATAACTTCAAAACTACTTCACCGATCCTTTTGAAATTTTGAACACTATTTCTGTACATAATTTACGAGGTAACGCTGGAGAGTTTTTTTCAAATTTGTTATAAATTTTTATTTTTTAATAACAAATTAGTCGATATTTTTCGCAAAAAATCGCGTTTTTCCCTTCAAAGTGTTCCAAAAAATTGAAAAATTGAATTTTCAAAAAACTCTCCTAGCGTTACCTGGGAAAATCTATTATCTAACGAATGAACTTTGATTTTTTTGATTTCAGATGATCTAGCACCAAGTTATGATGGACACCGCAATTCTACTTTTTTCCGAGACACGTCCGAATAATTGCTGCCATTGCCGTATTTTTTAATATTTCGTCTTGAAAATTTTACACAATATTCTTCAAATATCATACTTTAATGTACCATTAGTTTTAATAAAGAGATTATAACTGTGTCGTCACAAAAACATGCCTTTTTTTGTACGAATTAACTTTACCCCCCCCTTAATATAATGATTTCTATTGTACGTCGTTCATATTATTTTAATGCTGTTTTCTTAGTACATCTGTTCGCACAAGTATCGTGATGAAGTATTACTCAAAGTTTTTATATTTGGTGCGACCAAGCAAAGAAATGGACTCATAAGCATAACTCATAAAATATCATAACTCGTGTTCATATGATATTTTTTACGTTACGGATATTTTAAAATTTAATTAGTGAGAAAATTATTTCAAAAGTGTAATGAGACATATAACAAATTGATTTATCGATCCAAACACTCGTGATGGCAAAAGGCCAGGGAAATTTTCTATGTAATTACAACGTGTAAATTGAATGATGTTTCTATTATAAATTAAAGTTCAGGAAATAAATCAGTGTGATGTTCTCTCTCACCTGAAAGTGTTCGATTATTTATTTTAATTAAATCGCATTTTTCCTCTACCCATCCAGGTGTTAATAAATCAAATTACCTCTGTATCACGAATCACGAGTTTTCCAGTGCTTCATTAATTCTATGAAAAAGAATTTTTCTTCTTCTTCTTTTTATTCTTACATTAGCTGAAGGTCGAGGTTGCCGCCTCTTGTGATGTGGACTTCCAGCTGTCTTTTGGGAAAAATATGGAAAAACAAAGACATGCAACTAAAGAGTAAAAACCAATATTTAACTGTAAATGGTTACGGATATTTTATACGAACCGTATGTTTTTCGTTTCGTTGAAGTCGTATTCAACGTTATCAGGAGAACGACCTGTACTCGCGGACTGATCTCCGCCCTATACCTCCGCGAGTACAGGTCGTTCTCTTGATGACGTTGAATACGACTTCAACGAGACGTCGAGAATTGTCTCTGGGAAAAATATACGGTTCATATAAAATAATAAATATGTCTAACGACCGTAATAATAACCTTAACTCTTTAGTAAAAACCAAATCTACAAAACCTGCGTCATTTCGATAATAACCTATGGCATCGAAACAAGAGCTGACACAGTTGGCACTTAGCCGCAGGGACAAAAACCGTCAGAAATAAAATAGGCAAAAGACTGCGCGACAGAATAAGAAACACCACCATCAGGATAATGTGTGATATCAATGTGTTGTTAGCTGGGGAAGACAAAGGAGAATGCATTGGTGAAACCAAGTGGAAAGAATGGACTCCCAAAGACCACCACACCTTTCCCTACGTGGGAAACCAGAGGAAAGAATGCCTGGAAGACCCCTCAAAAGATAAAAGGTGGTATTTATTTTAAATACACAAAATTTTCTGCAGGTCGTTACTGACACTGTGTGCAGTCAATATATTGAAGACTTATTTGTAAACAAACGTGTGTTTTGAAAAAAAAAGCAAAATAAAGTATACGAATGTTTATAACAGCAATCAACTATACGGAATTAACTTATTTTCCTACCAAGATGTTATTTCATTATTCAGATAAAAATGGTGAATCATTAAGAAAACTGATTAACAACTAACATTAACAAATAAGATTAATAGTGTATTTAAAAATATATATATAATATTCCATCACATAAAAGCAATGTATTAGGTATGAACATACGCAGTGTCCACTTTTTCAAATTTAAAAATGCACGCCAAAAGTAAAACAAATTGGTAAAGGCTCTATTCTAGACTTATTAGAAAAAATAAATTCTGCTCTACAAGATATTGTGTTTGTTTTTTTGCATTGGATTTATTATTTTTTCAAAATAGAATGTCAAGTAAACAAAAGTGAGCGCTTTCGACACCTTCTGTTTGAATGAGGAACTCTTCTAGTCACGATTGGATGATATTTATCACAGAGTTATCGAAAAACTTGAAGGATGTTGGCAAGAAATTAAATAAATAATAATGAAGAATACATTATTGACTAATTTGACGTAATTTTTTTGTTGTTGTGTTCTCTTTATTTGGAAAAAAAGATTTTCTTAAATAAAAAATATTTCTTAAAATTAAATATGCTCTTTAAATCTTATGTGACTGCTACATTGTTAGCGCTGCTCAGCAGTTCGCTTTGAAAAGTACTTAATTTTTTTGTAGGTTTGTTTGTTTGTACAGTGAATACTTATAACGACCACCTCTATAATCTACAATTTTCGGAAAAAAATTACGCGGCATGTCCTCTGTTATTCTCGTATAGATTACTGTACCGGCCGAATGTGTCCGTTTCTGCTAACTTTTCAAGCGTAAGTGTAAGTTAAACAAATTCTCGGTAAGTAACTGAACGTTACTTTAAAAATGTGATCAGCAGCTAAAGATGGTGTTAAGTCGAGGATAAAAGAAGATTAACGCTCTTAAGATTGTGAGGCGGACAACAATGACGACAATTGACAATTGTTTAACTCTTAGAAAATTAACAACTCTTAATACAATTACCACATTTGCTTTGTAGAGCTTATTGTACTGTAAATGACCGCGGCAGTGGAATTCTTAAAAATCTTTATAATTTTAGATGCATTTGCATATCGTGAGCATTCTTGAAAAAAATGACCAAGTCGAAAGTCTTGTGTGTTGACAAATGAATTTGACAGATACACACTCATTGTTTGAGTATTAAGTAAATAATTTTTTATCCGAATATATTTTTTGAGTTCTTTTTCAATAGTAATGTGAATCTGAATGTTAAGAACTCAATTTTTTTTTGCAAATGTTTAGATATTGACTACATGAATACGCAAATTTTTATTATTTATTTATTTTTATAAGTATATTACGTATGTGGGGTATAAAATCAAAGGCAGCAATATCCAAAAAAAAATTGAATGCAGCCATTGACGATTTGACGATTATTAATTTAGGATGTACAAAATTCAATATTTCATAGGAAACATGATTTTGGAAGGAACAGATATTTTATGAAAAATAAATTCATATTAAAAGCACGTCTTCCCAAATATTTCATTTTACTTAAAAAATCTAATCACGTTTCTTTGCAATCACGAACTCTCTAAATTATAGATCCAAATAAGTAAAAAAAAATAAAGACGATTTTTTAACATTACCCTGCAGTATCCAAATATTTAATGCATTGTTTTAAAGTTTAACATAAATTTTCAAATGGCGTTGTCTTCAGTTGTTGTTGTTTTGCGTCTCTGCCTTTTAAGCGAGGTGATATTAACTAAACGTGAGTGACGTCATTATTAATTTAAATCGAAATGATCAAATCATGTTTAAAAAAAGTAACCCATGAAAACCAAGTTTTTATTATAGTCCCTTTCTTTGTAAAATATAACAACAATTAAAGACGAATTAAAACATATAACACAACACTAAACATACAGTAATTTAATATATTTCTAAAATGTCAGATGTTTTGAGCTTTGATAAGACACTTCATGCTTTGAAGATTAAATTCTAAAAACATTTGTCAGTCAATTTAGATTTTCTACATTCGTGGTGAACTACCTATTATGCATACCGACGGAGTAATTCAAATTTAGAAAATATTACGCAACGTTATCGGACCGCCGTAATCAAACTTTTCAAATGATTCCAATTTGAAAAAACCAATAAAATTTCTAAAAATCCAAAATTATACTATAATTATTAATTTTTTTTAACAAAAATTTGATAGATCTTCTTGATCGTCGCCACGAGAATACTTGCCAGGTTTCAGCTCGATTGGATCACGGGAAAAGGGTCAAAAATCGATCCAAAGTTTTTGTTGACGGCAAGCCGGCAAGCAAGCAGACGCCACGAGTAAATATAAAGGGAGTAATAATTTCATAATGTATAGTTATCCACAAAATGTTGAAAGTTTCAGAGCTCTAGCTAGTCGGAAAGTTGGTGAAAAATTAATTACATACTCAAAGAGAGTTAAATAATGTAAAAAGTAGACCTTCGTCATTCCTAGCGCGAGCCTCCAAAACCGTGCGACGGGCAGCGCCCGCAAAAAGCTCATCCATATGTTCCTGTATCACTTACAAATTGGACCCAACAAGTATTTTAAGTCCTCGTTAACTCTGCACAAGATAAAATAAGCTCAACAGGACCCAGTGACAGGTGTATAATTGGTTTGAGATGAGCCCGCGAGATAGCCGCGGAGACCTAAGTCCCCCTCGGACCTCGCCGGCCAGACCTTCGGCGTATTTGTTTATTGTTCAACAAATAATGCTCACCGAGCGCGCTGGAAGCGTGTGGCTAATTGTTGAGTGCGTTGCGCGGAATTTCGGAAGATGCGCTGTCACTTTTTTACTCCCTTTATATTTAACATATTTAAAACAGACTTCCCGGAAATCAGAATATACTCAATTAATAAAATAAAAGCTTGAGCAAACAACTGGCTTACCTCCAAAGGTAGACATTATTATACAATAACTTAGTGTAATTGCATAATAATGTCTACAAATAAAAATATATACCTATATAAATAAATAAATTAATTAAGGGAAATAAAAAATAATCTTAAACAAAACTTTAACCCTTTTTATATTAAACAATTATTCTACACATATTTACACTTGGACTTATGACTCACTCAACTTATCACTAACATTGCACTTGATACTTTGTAGATACCTTATGAAAATAAATATTATTGACGAATTCAAAAAAATATTATAATTGTGTTCTATAACGCCACTCTGGGACAGGCGTAGCCTAGTAGTGTGGCATAATCCACAAATTTAACAACAAAAAAAAGTGTAATTTATCTTCTTTTTTATTGTTAAATTAGTATTAAGTACCTTTATTTGTAAACAAGGATTTTTTGAAATAAATAAATAAGTAAAAATAAACTTTTTTACTCCCATTATATTAACTCGTGGCGTCTGCTTGCTTGCTTGCTTGCCGGCTTGCCGTCAAAAAAACTTTGGATCGATTTTTGACCCTTTTTCCGTGATCCAATCGAGCTGAAACTTGGCAAGTAGACTCGTGGCGACGATCAAGAAGATGTATCAAATTTTCGTTAAAAAAATTAATAATTATAGTATAATTTCGGATTTATAGAAATTTTATTGGTTTTTTCAAATTGGAATCATTAGAAAAGTTTGATTAGTAACGGCGGCCCGATAACGTCGCGGAATATTTTCTAAATTTGAATTACTCCGTCGGAATACATAATAGGTACTTCACTACGAATGTCGAAAATCTAAATTTACTGACAAATGTTTTTAGAATTTAATCTTCAAAGCATAAAGTGTCTTATCAAAGCTCAAAACATCTGACATTTTAGAAATATATTAAATTACTGTAAGTTTAGTGTTATGTTATATGTTTTAATTCGTCTTTAATTGTTGTTATATTTTACAAAGAAAGGGAGTATAATAAAAACTTATTTTTTATGGGTTACTTTTTTTTTGGATTAAAACATCAAAAAGAATGCAATAGTAAATGTAAAATTTGAATAGTAATTATCTAAAGACAACATGATGCCCTCTTTTGTAGGTAGGGCAATTATTGGTCGGAATATATATTTTGTATTATTATAAAAAATGTTGCAATTATATATATGGTATGATTAACGCGCATGTGATAAATATTGGCGAAAGTTTAACAATACTAAGGTTGTGGTGTATAGTGTTGTGAACGTAGCAGTGTAGTGTTGGTGCTGACGAAGAGACAGGTACGTCTCAAAACCGGTAGACCTAAAATAGTGGTAGTGTAACTAACATTCTGTTATAATGTTTAACCACAAAGTTAATGCTTTAAATATTAACGATATATACATCATTATTAACATCACCCCACCATTAAAGTTATCGTTATAATAATATCATCATAGTCATAATCATCACCAATACTATCATCATTGAGATATCTTAGTATGCAGAATTTGGTTTTCACTACCATATGATATGATGGAAAAAAATTCAATTGATTCAGCAACATTGTAGATTGATATTTATAAAAATATTGATTGTATTATTTGTAATTGATTAATGTTAACAAATGTTTTTAATCAAATAAAAATGTGATATATAAATACTGAATTCTAGATGTTATGTATCTATCCCTTCCAAAATCATGTTTCCAATAAATGTATAGGCTGTGTTTCCTTCAAAGTCTCGAATTCAGTACATTATAAATTAGTAATCCTCAGTGACTATCATAATTTTTGTGTGATATTTTGACATATATATAACAACCTGACGATGGAAAGGTATTTCTGAAACATGTAGGTGTAATTAATCAAATAATATAAGTAGATTTATATGAATAATACCTACAATCAATTTTTTTTTTTTAAATTTATTATACTAGGTATACATCAAAAATTTTAAGGTTTGGACGTCTTTTTTGAATGAAAGTCTCATTGTATGATATTCGTGCTCTTGTTGACTTTCTTTAATTTCCTCTAATCAATTCTGCAAATATGCATCTAGTGATGATTTAAAAAATAATAATACACAAATACTACCAACTACATGCATGATAATTTTAATTTAACTTTTTTTTTAAATATTAATAAAATATAATATGTATTCTATTTTACCGCACAGACACTAAGGTCTAGCCACAAGGCACACATACGCAATGGAGAAAATCAATGGCGATACAAGATAGTCGAGAGATTCCGCCTTCGTGGAAGACCGCCGACAAGTTGGACGGACCCGGTGGAGTGACTACCTTCAGGAAGCTGCCAGGAATGCCGCGGACCGGGGATAAGTTTAAATGTAATGACGTAATTTTCAGCAGTATTTAAATTTTTCATGATTTTATTTGTTCATAAAATATTATTAATTTATTTAACTGTAACTGGTTGCGGATATTTTGTACGAACCGTATTTTTTCCGAGAAACGATTCTCGACGTTTCGTTGAATTCTTATTCAACGTCATCAGAAGGGCGACCTTTACCCGCGAAGGCAGAGGGCGGACTGATTAATGCTTCCGAGGGCGCAAATTATATGCACTTTGTTGTGGAGTGTTCACTTCTTCTACGATAAATGTCGCCAGCGTGCAATATGTACCTGTTACGTCGGCGTACTTTACTGCGACGTCTTTTGAAGGTTGAATCAATGTCGTAAGAACAGGGCGCCAAATACTTGATAGTTTGTAACTGTCTCCTGATGTAAGACCTCCTGATGACGTTGAATAAGAATTCAACGAAACGTCGAAATCGTTTTTCGGAAAAGCATACGGTTTGTATAAAATATCCGCAACCAGTTACAATTAAATATGTCTAACGACCGTAATAACAACCTTAACTCTTTAATTATTAATTTAATTGAGAATTTGTGTAAAATGTGTATTTGTATGGGCATGAGAGTAAATCTTCGAATGTATTATACCTACCTACTTAATTTTATTTAATTCTAAAAATTGTTCTTGTACAGAAATGATAAGATGTATGTGGGGTTAAAAAGCAAAGGCAGCAATATCAAAAGAAAAAATTATGACAGTCATTGAGGATTACTAATTTATAATGTACTGAATTCGAGACTTTTAAGGAAAAATAGCTAATACAATACATTTATTGGAAACATAATTTTGGAAGGGATAGATACATAACATCTAGAATTCAGTATCAGATTTTAACCGTTCCAAGAATAACAAATAAATATGGACTGAAAACACTTGAATATCTAGTTCCCATGCTCTTGAAAGCAACTTTCCTACAGGTCCAACGACTCCAAAATCAGTGGCAGAACTCAGAAAGTGGTTGATAGCAAACGACATAAGTTATATATGAACTGTATTCATATTTTAATGATGTTATGTGTATTATTATTGTAATGTCGATAAATAATTAGTTTTTGCTATATTTAGATGAGTATTATTATTTATATAAATGTAAATACAATTGTTTTTTTCTCTAACTTTACTTAATTTTTTTTTACTTAATTTTTTTTTTGCTTCTGTTATTAAAATAAAATGAATAGTATTAAGTACCAGTGTAACATTAAATTGTGAAAATTAACGTGCAGACAAACGTCTTTTTAAACATGTTGTGGGACTAATAATATACCAAAAATGTAAAGAAAATATATAATAAAAATAATAATAAAAAAAGTACATTTTAAATTAATAATCCTCGGTGACTGCGTTCAAAATTTTATTAAATTTTTTTCCACGTATACTGTATGAGATAGAATTTATTTATTATGTGTGCGTGTATCAAGCGATTTTGTCTAATAAAAAAAATAACAAAATAACATAATCAAGATGAATATTTATAACGAAACAGAAACATATTTTCCTTCTTAATTTTTGTATGAATTTACTTGACAATTTTTGAAAAATTAGTCTTCGTATGGACTTGAGAGTAAATCATCGAATGAATTAAGCCTACCTACTAATATAAAACGTAATTTTATTTAGTTCTAAAAATGGTTCGGATACAGAAAGAACTAGCTATCGATGGCTAAGTTTTGTACAGCTCTCAATTTCTTTTCGCGTATCTTTAAATTGAATGAAGATGATTAATTAACCGTCGAAATAATTTGATATAATTCTAAACACCACGAAGGCAGCTTCAGCTATTATAATATCCCATGCCAAAGCATGGGATATGAAGTAATGATGATGACATGTCAATACACATCGCTCTGCAACGATCTAATAAGAAAATAATAACGCGGATGATTATAATGTTGGCACCTGCTCGATGTCATCGGGCAACAGGCAGCAGGCAGGCGATTTCACAACATCTCACGATAAAATCTCGTCTTCCAGATCCAGTTCTCCAGGGTGCGAGGCTTCCACCATATGCTATCGTGATTATGATGATGGCCAGGGTATGTAATTTAGGGCCGGGCGAGTATGTGAACCCAGGGCCCGAGGTGAACATAACTAAACGATTAGGCCACAAATGACGTGGCGCTTAGGATGCTAAACGGTCCTAGGGAAACAAAAGAGTGGTGACCAGGTTTTTGGATTTTTGGATTCTAACGTCTGCCGGGCCTTGAGAGAAACATATTAAAAATATGTTTCTATATTACAACATTTTTCATACAATGCGACAAATATATGAGCTTACATTGTACTTGACGATATGAGCGGTATATAAATAAGACCGCCATTAATCAATTGACGAAAATATAGGGCGAAAATGATTATCTGACAATAGTAATAGTTTACAAAAAAATGTTCTATAGAACTTATTTATATATTTTGGAAACTCTTTAATAAGCCATGTCAATTTGAAAGTGCCTTACAAAAAAGAAAAGAAAGGCAGCAATATATTAAAAAAAATTAATGCAGTCATCGAGGATTACTAATTTAGAATGTACTGAACTTGGAATTTTATAGGAAATATAGCCTTCAAATTTATAGGAAACAAATTTGGAAGGGATAGATACATAAAATCTATAATTCAGTTCATTCTAATTGCTATCTTTATTTTTATACTCCACAAATATGTTCATCTCAATTTCGTACCTTGTATAGTTTTTAGTAGTTTAAAATTTTAAGGTCTTCTTTGTAATACCTCTCATATATATCAAAACAAATAAAAAATCAACATCTGACACAGGCGTTGCCTATTTGAGTAGCGTTAATCTACAAAAATGACAGCATTGTAAAAAAATTGTAAACAATAATTTTATGAACAAATAAATAAATACAAAAAAAACTTTTTTAGAAAGCTTAATTTGGACAGGGTCCTAATGTCAAAAAGTGTTGGATTCTATAGAGAATAAAAAAGCAAACATCGACTATCCTAATTTCGAATATCCTTTTATCCGCCGGTAACTCGCCGGAATTAAGCTAGAATTGCAACAACAATACTGCTGATGACTAGCTGTTAATGAGGCCCGGGTGCTTGTGTGTACCACGTCAATCAGCGAGCGGCTTATCTAACACGCAAGGGTACGTATAGTTCAATTTTATATATGTAATATACACCTATTATTATGTTTACATGGCAGGTATTTCCAGATAAGCTGAGATTAATATGTTCATTACGCCTATTTTCCTGATATCCTTCTAAAACATTAAAAAAAGTTGCTAAAAACATTATTTAAAAAAGATCCTTCAGAGCAACGACGAAAAATTCGGTTTAGTTCATTCAAAAAGGTATATGTATATGGCGGCCCTCGTAGAATAAACAATGTGTTGTATACCTTGCGTTGGAACAGTTGAACAGAATGCGCTAGCACCCTCGTAGCCCAGTGGGTATGACCCTGGCTTCCCACACCGAGGGATACGGGTTCGATTCCAGGTAAGGTCACAATTTAATCTGTGAGATTTACTTAAGCCCGGGTATTTTGTTATGTATTTAGCTTCTGTAATTAGGCCTCCTGGTCTGTTGTTTATTTATTTATTATTTATGTATTTATTAACGCCCTATAGGGCTTTTACAACAGATAGGATAAGTGTACATTAACAGAATTTAAAAAATACATAGTTTAAATATATTAAGAATACATACAGAGAACAAACTGGTAGATATATAAGTTCAACGTTACACTTTAGCAAGTTAACTTAAATAAATGGCTAATCATTTAGTTTCTCAAAAATAAGGTAGTTGCACACTTAAATATAAGTACAATTTATTTATTTATGGAGTAAAAGAAACGAATGAATTGCTGTGTAAGATTTGATTGTGCAGTGAATTATACAGACCAACAAGTTGATTTAATGGACTCAAATTACTGCGTAATTTGTAGCTCAGATTTATCTGGCTCTTTACGGACGCGATATTTCATAAATCCAAAAAAGAATCGTCCCCGTTTCCTCGGAAGAATGTGTACACCCCAGGGCCGTGGGAGGGGCAGTGGTAATTTAAATTCTTTAGTGGATGTGGATCCATTTAATTTTCAGGTTTACAGTAATGACTTATAAATAGCCGCTATGTTTGGTAACGCCCCGTTTCGCTAAGGAGACCCAGGGCCGGTTAGGGTTCGAGTCTCCGCCGCGGACCGTAAATCATGCCGAGCAAACTAATTGCCACTCGCCGTAATGATCCCAGACTAAAGGGTAGGCAGAGAGGTGACTAACGCACTTAGGAATGGCTTAGATCATCAATGTGAGGTGTAACATCTTATCTAGGGAATACGATCCCGGGAGATCGAATCCCGGAAATTTGGGATCCTGAATTAAGCAATTTTGGAATCCCGAATCCCGTAATTTTAGTATCCTCAATTAGGGATCCCGACGAAATATTATTCCCGAAACATTCGATATTAATATTTTGGTTTAATTGTGGGAAACAAAAGCATTTATTTATCTTTAGAAAAAAAAAATTGCGTTTCATTTTTCATGCATTTACCCACTGCGTCGGTTTGTTATAGTGTTTTAATGTATGATATGTTGTCTGTGACATTAAAAATACGGGATCCCGATCAGTTTAGGGAATTATCTCAAAGTCATAAATATTCCAGGATCATGTATAATCGTGTAGCTCTCGGGATTAATAATTTGAATTGATTTCGGAATGCGAAAACCTGATCCAAACTAAATGAAGAAACATTTTTATTTTCTTATTTTCTTCTGGAATAATATTCACAACAATAAAATTGCTTCATATTCAAATTGTTATTTATCAATAGTGCATTATTATTTAACTTGTCCAATGTTTCCTTAATAAATACTATATATTGTGTCATTATTATCACACAACTTGTATTTTTCCTTTGTTTATAGTAAGTGTGGTGGTTGGGAGCTACCGCGACTCTAGCCGTACGCAGCAACAATTTCGGCCAATAAGGTTGAAGATACGGTCAACGCGATGTGCGGCCTCCCGGTCGTCGAAGTGGCCACATTATTTCGAAGATTTCGATGTAGTCTGCAATATTCTTGATCGCAACCCAACGTACAAAGATTATTCAAATAAACCGGACACCGTGTTTGATGTGAGTGAGTAACATACATACCCTGTGTTGGCCTACTGCATTCTATTAGCTTTACTTTCATTCATTCGCGACCACACACTTAACTCACAAAATTCTCCCTGTTGGATGATAATTTCTTTCTCTTCTCACAATCAAATCGCTAAACCTGGATTAACGAGTGAGAAAACTTTGTGAATGTTATAGGACTAATCTTCTTTCTTTATGTATTGCCTACTGTAGCCTTCTTGCGTTTTGTTTCCTTGGGATATCTAGCACGGAAAATTGTTCCGGAAGTTCCAAGTTCATTCGTTAACCTTCCTTATTCTCCAGTTTGGTTTATAATCTGTAATTAATCTACATACCACTAGGTTATAATTATTGTCAAATTTAACAAACTGGATTTTTAATAGAGATTTTATTATTGAACCACATAAAAAAGACATATACAAATTTCACTCCACTGCAGGTGCAAAGGCTATAAAAATAAATTATTATTTTGAAATTCTTAACTTAAATACTGTTTGAACATTATATTTTTTTTAAATGTTTAATGGATTATTTGATTATCCTGAAGTAAATTTATTGAAAAATTTATTATGTTTTTGCTACTAGGCAAAACATATCCTTTCATTGCCAGCCTGAAAATACAAATTATGTAATAAATAGATCATAAAGACATGAATATGCTTATTTGTCAGATGATTTACATCATTTTTGAGGTATAAAAATAATGACAGCAATATCCAAAAAATCAAAAAAGTATTTTGAAAGCAGTCATCGAGGATTAATAATGTAAAATGTACTGAATTTTAAATTTTATGTATCTATCCCTTCCAAAATCATGGTTCCTGTAAATTTATTGGCTATATTTCCTATAATATTTTGAATTCAGTACATGTTAAACTAGTTATCCTGGATGACCGCATTAAGTTTTTTTTTTTGGATATTGCTGCCTTTGCTTTTATATCCTTCATTACAAATATTCATTGACAGATAAAAATTTTCCTATTATTAAATTTGCATTTTTACCTTGATTTTTAATTGTTGAAGTAGCTTTTTCGTGCTTACATTTTTTTTTACATTTAGTTTCTTAATGTTCTACAATGTAGTGATTATTGGGATCAGTCATATTTTGCTAGTACCATGAAAATTGATTTTTCCAAAACTTTGTATATTTTTTATATTCTTTATTCACATATTTTCTTATCTATTTTTTTTTTCTGTGATATTTTTATAATTATTTGTTTTACACATTTAAATGCTTTACAGCCAGCAAGATAAAAATAAAATATAATATTCGTACATACTTTCAAAGAAGCTTTAAGCACGAATAATACTTTTATATATACGATATTATGAAGATGATTTTTTTTAGGAGCGTCGACAATTGCACCTCTAATTAAAACCACCGAATCCACCCCTGCGATAGAACCTTTTCTGCTATGGCAGGTTTATCCCCGTCAAGATAATGCAGGCAGACATTATTAAATTTCCCAAACGGTTGTTAATTATCATCCCACATTCGTCTTCAAGTTAATTGCTACCATCCTGTGTACAGGGGTGTATTTTATGACTATTGTTTTCCGATTGACAAACGATAGGTACATAGGCATGGGGCCGCTTTGCATCTTCCCTAGAAATCTTTCAATAAAGGCGTGTTATGTTGTAAATAATGTCATCGCCTTTCCTTTATATGCAAAGGTGACCACTACTCGCCAACTTTGCAGATTCTCGTTCTTGATGACATCATTAACCATCATAGCCAAAACTATCCGGTGTCACATGTTCCCATCTGCAGCATTCCTGAAGTGAGGCATTGCATGCTGACTTCAAGGGATCTGACAATATAGTTGTGGTGATTTTATCCGGGGCTGGTTTCCTTAGAATCTTTCATATTTAATCTTTAATTCTAAAAATAATAGAGACGTGAACACGGAATACGTGACGCATAAATATTCTTACTTTTTTCAAACTAAGCACATAATCGATGGCTCTCGGGTGGACTAGAACATTCTGGAAGAATCTTCTGTGTATAGTTTTCTGGGATGTTCTCCCGTGTAAATGTGACCTCTCAAATCAGCCCTGATATTCAATACGTGCCACATCAATATTCTTACTGTCTTTCAAATAAGCTAAACGCTTATGCTATGAAAATAGGACAAACTTTCCGGTGTCCTGTAATGGGGATCGAACCACCGAACATCAAATCACTTGGCAAGCCTCATGACCACTACGTTAACAAGATTCTCAGCTGCATACAATCAATCGGCGTTGTATTCTATCTGCATTGCATCGGTACGTCAGTAAGTAAACTACAGAAAAAAACTATAATATTGTAATCTTCGTTTTCTATAAACATATTCTTTACACCTATATGTTTCGTTTTATGTATAGTAATTAACAAGAAAACACTTTATATTAACCATTAATTTATTGAATTATCAACATGTTAGGTAGCCAATGGTCCCTTCATTAGGAAACAACATTTGTTATACCAAAAATTTAAATTCGAGAACAAAAACAAATTCGGAGATAAATAAATAATTAAGAACTATTGTTATGACAAACTTAAATAGTAACTATTTGCAAAAACGATCTGGTTATTAAAAATAATAAATATTATATAAACATTTTTCTTTTGTTTTATGTTTTGAGCAATTTACTAACTCTATGAGGAGTAAACTTGCGAGGTGGCGCATTTCCTCTCACACATATACAAACTTGCATATACCAACTAACTTCTTGAATTACTGCCTAACCGTCACATTTACTTTTTCCTGTGAAATATGGGTTTCTTGTAGTTAGCCAAAGACTCTTTCTGTTATATCACTGTAGTATGTGTGTACATGATTATCAGTGGCTGTTAGTAAACCTGCGCAAATGAAATTTAAAAAAATGAAGAAAAAAAATTGTATATTCGCATTTTGTATTTCGATGTTATGTGATGATATCATATTACAATATCAGATTTACTGCCGTTAGTTAAATAAAAAATGAATTTTACTTGGAAGTCTCAATGGGAGACCTCAAAATCTTTAAAAGGAAAATGGTATTCTGCAATACAACCAGAAATTCCTGCCAGGTCACGGGTTTCAGAAATGAAAGTGAATAAGTTCGAGGATTCCTCTATCTGCCGTATGCGAATAGGATACTGTTGCATGAATAGCCATCTTTTTAAAATCAGCATTCGGGACTCTCCTACGTGTGAATGCCGGACAGACGAAGAACATTTAGATCACATTTTTTTAGGATGCCCCATCAAATTTTATTCAAGATCTTTCTTATTGCAATATTTCATTCCCCATCAACATCCCAACCCTCTTATCTTCCAATGATCAAATCACTTTAAAATTACTAACAAGATTCCTAAAAGCTAACGGTATAAACTATAAAAATTAAATAAACTAACATTATGTACACTATACCTTTTCCATTACTAATACAATTGAATCATCCATACAGAATAATGTTTATTCTAAAACAAATCGTTTCCAATTTAAATTTCTAAAATAAAAGAGAAAAAAAAAACGCAACCATCACACCCATTGCCAACGAAGAAACACACTTGGTTTGTGGCAAGATCACCCCATAGGGGTGAAACGCCAAGAAGGAAGAAGAAGAAGAAAAATTGTATTATTATGATGAATAAATTGAGTGAAAATTTAGTATATATATATATATATATATATATATATATATATATCGGACTGGCAGATCTATAGAAACTAGATTTAAAAAACATAAAAAGTGCTTCACTAATCATAACTTTTCGGAATATGCTAAACATATTTTAGAAAATAACCACACATTCAACAATACAAAAATACACATCCTACATAAACATTCATACGGTCTTGAAATTCATAAAAACTCTAACATAACAAATAAAATCATCAATAATCAAATACAACCCTTCTCACAATATTCCCGCTCTCCAACCACCTAGACACCCCCTCCACTTTTCCGAAACATGTAGTGTTATAAAAACAAAAAATGAAAAAAACAAAGTTTGTGTTCTATTCATATTTTTATGATATAATTACATTTCAAGAGTGTATTCTTAAAATTCAATAGCTTAGCGTATATGAAAATATATACAAAATGCATATGCAAATTAAGATAGTGAATTTTGTTTTTGTACGTTTTATTAGCAATGAATTATGAGTATTACATGGCTATTGACCGAGGAGCAAAAAATAGAAGCATAATCAAATGAAAGTACTTAAAAATAAAAAAATGCATTGTCATTCCCGAAAGTATACTGAAGAGTACCCGAAAAAAAATTTGTATATGTAATTCATTTATTTACGTTGCATTCCATTATCTTAATTGATTTATTCATATTTGACAACGTTCTTGGAATATTGATTATTATTTAGGGACACACATAATTTGGTATGTGAAAGTGTGTTTAGAATAATAATGAAAACAGTATCTCTACAGAACGAATACGTAATAATTATTATCCAACGATTTTATCTATTATATCTTTGTACATGTCATACCTTAGATACAGGTAGGTATGTGTTGATGTTGAATTTGTGCGACAATTTTTTTGTTACCCTTGCTAAATGAAACATTTTTAGGCAGAAAAATTTAAATATTCTTTACTATATTTAATTTATTACTTGTTATCATTTTCAGTGAAAATAAAAATTCAGTAATCCATCGTTTATCGTGGTTAATCCGTTCCAGACATCACCGCGATAAGTGAATTTCCGCGAAGTAGGATTTTTGTTAGTAAATTGGATATATTCACAGTTAGAGCATACAAAAAACCTATTTACGACACTTTAAATAAGAACATGGTGAGAGGTCATTTATATAGCAACCTACGAAAAAAACTTCATTCAACAAAACCAGCATACGAAAAAAAACATTCTGTTATACTTTGTACGAAACTTACTCCTCCAAAATGTATATCAGAGAGCCGATAAGGTTGAATTTTGGTTGCAAGGCAAAAAATACATCTGTACATCCACTGAATGTTGACTAAGTGACTCACCGCATTTGCGAAAGTTTCGAGAAATATTTTAAAACAATGGGAGAAGACTTTATAAATGTGGAAAATATACAACTATTCTGGAGCGGTAGGAACCAAGCATTTGTACGAAAAAATTACTTGAATACGTAATTGTTGATCTATTATGATTTTTGAAATGCACTAAGAACATTTAAAAATATAACTTTTACAAAAAGTCATACATATGATAATATTTTTAAAAAAATCGGGATAGAGTGAAGCCGTGAAAGTCGAAGCCCAAAGTGGCGAGGGATTACGGATTACTATAATGAATTAGATATGACAATTATTCTTATTTTTAAGATGTGTTATTAAATTAAATAAAAACGTAAAAGCAATTTTCTTTTCCAGACACTACTTATTAAGAGAAGTAATATTAAGTATTCTTCATTCAATATTGAAAAGAAACTATTCTTTTAACTTTAGGTGAAATGTCGATGGTTATGGAGATATGCGACATCAAAATTTGAAATTTTTTCAATACGTATTTTCTGTAAAACCTTAGACAACAGTAACTTCTACATAATATAAAATATTCATTCCCTTTGAAACAAGACAAATAAAATGGTTAAAAACTTACAAAAATTTGAAAAATATTTTTTGTAAGGTTTTTGTTATTTAATTTGACTTGTATTTTAGTGAATGAATTTTTAATATTTCATACAAGTTACTGTAGAAATATTCGAAGGTTTAATAGACGAATAGTGGGAAACATTTTTAAAAAATGCAAATTTTGATGTAATTTATCTCCATAGCTGTCAATATTTCACCAAATGTGTAAATAATATTTTTCATTCAAAATTGAATGAAGAAGACTCTCCGAAAATTTTGCTGCTAGCTATGAAGCATCCTGTATTATCCATTCTGAGCTCGCATTTAGAGCCTATAAACGACGTAAAGTCCGGTCTATAGTTTTATTCTGACATGTATTAGTGAATTCGTATGGTTGTAAAAAATATGGCCGTAGAGAGAGACCATGAGCAGCCTAATATATGGCCATAAAATTTGGATCGTTACTGAGAGAATGAGAGCAAGGATCCAGGCTGCCGTGATGAGTTTTCTACGGGGGGTAGCGGGAGTCACACTGATGGACAGAGTAAGAAGAACCATAAGGCACACACTCAGCATGGAGCCCCTACTCCTACATATAGAAAAATCACAAGTGAGGTGGCTTGGACATGTTTTCAGAATGCCAGAGGATCGAATACCAAAAATAATCCTCTTGGCAACCCTGAAAAGAAGGCGGCCGGTAGTAGCTTAATGCTTCCAGATTAAGCTGGAAAAAGCAACAAAAAATGTGTATGAAACAGATTGGGTCTAGACTGGTTGACTCGTGTGGAAGCAGCGCGAGACAGGGGAATATGGAAGCATCTTGTCGAGTCTTTGGGCCTCCGACCCTACTGGGACAAGGGAATTAAGATGACGACCACTAAATTTAAAATGTTAAAAAGTTACATACAACATTATTTTTCATGTACAATATTTGTATTCCAGACGCTGTGAACGATATTGATATGGAACATGAAAAATTTAACGAAACTCTAAATGTTCCTTCACGAGAGGCGTTACCGGACATCTCTTCAAACAGTTTAACTGATGGGCCGTGCGGGCCCCTAATGAGCAATCGGCCGTTTAAGGTTCGATTTAAAAGGTTCCACAAAAAACATACGATTAATCATACCTGGGATGATGGAAACAAAAATAAAACTAGCCAAAGGAACACAACACACCTTTCGAATGTATCAACATTCTTAATTTAAAATTGGGAAGGTGAATATCTCCTAATTACTTATTGTTAACCCTTTTGTAATGGCAAGAAAACTATTAATGATTATATAATTAATAAAAAAATACTTTGTTTTTACCAGTTATTCTGTTTGTAATCTATTTTACCATTTCGTTACAATATTCAATTTAACATTTATACTTTTTCTTCTTTCAAAAAACTCTAATTTATCCAACTGTTATCCTGTATAATTTATACATAAAATTTTCATACCCTTATTTATATCAAAATAGTGATCCATTTGCAAAAACTGATTAGAAATTCTGAAAAATTATTTAGACACCTTAAGGGTTTCTTAACTGTAAAATCAAAATTTCTACACTTTTTTCCTATACTATCTATTAATTGTGTTTCAAAACCATTATTAATAATGATATAAGAGTAAATTGACAAGGGAGTGTTAAATTTATGGTAATATAACTTATAACCTACGAGAAGGAAGTAATAGATTAATTTTTATTTTTCAACCTACGGATTATAAAAAAACGATAAATAGTCCTAGCGTGATATTTTAATCAAATAAAAAAAATACATATAACATGCAAGGCAATATGAATATTGCTGAAGTACGTCTTAGGGGCCCCAATGCATTCAATTTATATTTTCTGCTACGAAAATGTAAAACCTACCTTTCACATTCACTCATCATTGTCCAATCAGTACAGTGAATTTTTAGACCAGAATTTCACGAGAGAATTAATTATTATTTAAGAGAAAGCTGTTGCCGATTTTGAGATATTGATGGTTTTATGATAATAAATCTGTTTTATTATGACTACTTAAAAAATGCTTAAGTGGCTCCATTACTAAGCATATTTAGGTATATTTGTCTCAAATTATTGACGGGCCAGAAGTACTCCCACAGTATGGAATTACAATCCCAAATGGCGCCATATCTGGACATACTTTGTCACGATTTATTGAGGTATCTATAGATCAAAAGTAACCTTCTAGTATCAACTGCTGGATTAGACTGGTTATTAAATAAGTTAAAAACACTATTTGTTCATGTCTTTCTTACTGGACTACTGTTAAATGTATGTGAAAATTAAAGTAATTAAAATAGAAAAAGAAAATTTTGTTTTAAGTCACGTTATTGATATAATATACATTTTTTTCGGTTTCGGTTGCACCCAACCTTATAATTTATTATATTATAATTTTTATAATATTATAATAATACTTAACCCATTGAATTGGGTAAAAACATAAACTATGTTACCTCAACCTGAATTCAAACATAATTTTATGTCTAACTATTATGTAAAAAAAATATTTTTTATCTCACTTTGAGGTAATGTTTTTACCCAATTCATTGATCATCATGAAAAATCTCTATAACTCAAACCTCAAATTCATCAATAACACTAAAAACATATTTTTATTTTTGTCATGTTGAGCTCGCTTTCTTTGAAGATCTAAATTAAATGTTTTTAAATAGAAAAGAAAAAGCAAGTTTCTATTTCTTGTTTACTTTTTAAAGTTAAGGAAATGAGTGTAATTAGATAATGGTTGGCTTCCGTCAGCTCCAGGGTTAGGCCTGCTGGGTCCGCGCACGTCGCACGCCGATTAGCAGCCCTTTGTATTCCGGGCCCACGGCGGGCGTGAGCGAAATTAATTTCGACAATTGTGTCATAAATAAGCGACACAATTCATCCCGGCCTCCCCGCGCCGAGCACGCCTCCATACAAATCATCGTCGCGCTCCGTACGGCCGCGGCGAGGCAATGTGGGGGGCGGGCCACTCGGGGAAATTATCATTCTCCAAACGTGACAGTGCCGGTGTACCGGAGGATCTCTCATTACGCGGCTGACGTCACGGCACGACGCCATTTTATTTGTTTTCACACGGTTTATTAACAACGCCAAAATTTCAACCAAACGCTACAATATATCTTATTAATTAGGCGAATATGATTACCTGTTGTGTTTATGTCAATATTAGATTAGAACCAAGGACCGGTTATTTATTTTTATTTTTATTTATTGTTTACCAAGCAAGTATTAGATTATTAAGAAACAATAAATTATTTATTTATTTATTTAAGCATAAACAGTCTGTACATAATTATACACACTTTTACATTTCATTTGTTTACTTTTTTCAGTGATTAGCATTATTTTTTTATTAGTGTTATATAAAAAATATATATACCGAGATATATACAAAATATACAAAAACAATATTCTCTTAATTAACAAATTTGATATTTATAAAATTACAAAATAAAGAATATATTGTAACTTTTAGAACTAAATATTTAAATAAATCTAATTTTAACCATGCACCATATATCAATTTTATATCACATATATTTTTTTATTCTGTGAGTCTGTATTCCTTCTTAAACTTGATAATATTTCTTTGTTTTTTTTTTCATTCTCTGGTAGATTATTGTATTGCTTTAGTTCTATATAATATAAACAGTTTTGTGAATTTATTTTCTTTCCTCTTTGAATTCTTATTTGAAATTGAATATTTTGCACCACGTCCATGAATATCTGTCTTCTGTTCTTCCTTGCATTGTCCCAACTTATTGCCTAGGTAGAGTAGGTAGGCTGTTGGGGTCGGCTCTTCTCGTTCTCAGACTGTATCTTCTTTTGTTCTGGGTGTCGCTTTCATCCAGGCCGTTTCTTTTTAGGATTTTGAAGCATTGAATCATCCAGGAGTTCTTTGGTCTTCCTCTGGATGACTGTCAATGAAACTCCATAGACGTTTTCTGCTTCAATGTGTGGTCTGGTGGTCTCCGTCTTATCTGCCCATACCATCTCAGCTATCATTCCTCCAGCTTACTTATTTATGTCCATGATATCCAAGCTACTACGAATGCGTGAACTTTTAATCCTGTATTTTAGTATTACTCCTTCCGACTATCTAAACATTCGTATTTCTAATTAAATAAATAAAAATAACTTTGTTAACTCAGTTAAGATCCCTGATGAAGGTACGGTAGTAGCGAAACCTGGTTGGATTTTTAATAAATGTAAGTGGTGTATAACAAAGTTATTTTTATTTATTTAATTATAATGTCTCACCACCAAGTGTTTGCTTCTTTGAAAATTCGTATTTCTGTTGTTTCGAGTTACCCAGGGTAGGAGTTGTACACAGTCCAGTATTTGGTGCCATACATTTTCACGGGTCTAAGGATAGTCTGATATAACACAGATATTCATTGTCATTTATATCCATGAATATTTGTGTTATATTGTACATTATTTTTGGATTATTTTTAATATCTAAGTATTTGAGTATGTGAAATACGAATATGCTTATCCAAATATATTATAAACTAGCTATTAGTTCGTCAAAAATGACGTACTTTTACACGTTTCAATTTCAGCTTTACATTAATTAGCAGTTATTATATCCCAGTCGAAATTATATATCTAAATTATTATATCTAAATCGAAACACATAATTCTCTTATATATTAGGTCCTTACATATGAAATTGACGTTTAGTATGGGAGGAACATAAAGCCGATTTTTTTTATTATAATATATTTATTTAATCAAAGTATGTACCATTGCTATCTATGCACTTTTGCCATCTCATAGGTAGTTCATCGATCCCTTTACTAAAAAAACCATTCGGACAGGAATCAATAAAATCTTTGAAGGCGGTTTGGACTGCCCCATCGGAGTTGAATTTTTTCCTTTGCAAGAAGTTATCCAAATTTCGAAAAAAATGGTAATCTGTTGGGGCAAGGTCCGGAGAGTACGGTGGATGTCTTAGACATTCCAATTGAAGCTCCTCTAATTTGGTAGCCGTCTGTTGTGCAGTGTGTGGTCTAGCGTTATCATGAAGCAGCAGTGGCCTAGAGCGATTAACCAGCCTCGGTTGTTTAGCAGCTAGCTTTTCCATCATGGTTTGCAGTTGCTGACAATAGACATCTGCCGTAATCGTCTGGCCAGATTTAAGAAAGCTGTAGTGAACGACACCAGCACTAGTCCACCAAACGCTCACAAGTAACTTTTTTGGAGTCAATTTTCGCTTGGGGCATGGTTTGGCTGGTTCGGCAGGGTTCAGCCATTGCGATGAGCGCTTCCGATTATCGTACAGGATCCACTTTTCATCACAGGTAATGATTCGATTTAAAATCCCTTCATTATTGTGCCGGTTGAGTAATGCAACGCAGCAGTCAACGCGCGTTTGTTGATTTGCTTCACTCAATTCGTGAGGTACCCACCTTTCAAGCTTTTTCACCTTACCAATTTGCTTCAAGTGGATTAAAACAGTTTTATCACTAACACCGCAGCCTGCAGCTAACTCGGATGTGGTTTGCGATGGATCCGCTTCCACAATAGCCTTCAATTCTTCATTATCAACTTTGGTCTCCGGCCGTCCACGGGGCTTGTTCTGCAGGTCGAAATTTCCAGAACGAAAACGTTGGAACCAAAAACGCACTGTGTTTTCTTTTGCGGCACCGTCGCCATATACATCATTAATCCTTCGAGCCGTTTCTGCAGCACTGGTGCCACGGTGGAACTCGAACTCGTAAATAACGCGATATTTCAGTTTTTCATTTTGTAAACTGAGTGACGCAAAGAAAAAAAAAATTGAGGAAAAAACAAATGAATTATAATTTTCAAAAC
>JADDOH010018338.1:0-17446 GCA_016648135.1 Agrypnia vestita
CCAGCACTTGTAACTAACTGTACATGCGACGAATAAATTTCCGTAAATTAATATAAATAGCTTTTTATATTTCAGAAACACAATAGTTTTAACCGGCCGCCAGGATGTGGAGTACGCTGGCAGCGCTGTCACTGCTTGCTTATGCTGTGGTAAAATGGCTGTCATCATATTTCATTAAAAATCTTGTTTTGTTCTCTACCACAAAATTAAAAATTAATTCATTTTGTGCTTAAAATATTTATATTTGAGTGTTACCAAATAAATTCTTGCCAAATACATTAACAATCTGCTCATACCGTTATTCCGCTTAGTATTTATTTATTGAGCATTCATTACATACATAATTATTACATCCACCTAGAACTGAATAAGAATTGTGACATATTTTTATTTTTATACTAGCTATAACCCGTTAAAAATGACGGTATTTTTACATACCCCAAATTTTTTTTCCCAAAAAATAAAAATTTACTATTAAAATAAAACACAAATCACTTTTCTTTCACCGCTTTATTAGATTAAACAATCTACATGTTTCGAGAACAATGTTCCCTTCTTCAGGATTATTTGTAACAAAGTGATTTGTGTTTTATTTTAATAATAATGTCACCACAAAGTTCAAGCCTTCATACAGAAGAAAAAATATTCTTCGAACAATTAAAAATTTACTTATTTATAGCCGAATTTTTTTTTTATATTTCCCCTGCCGACAGTTAATGGTACTATTTTAAAACCTGTCGAATGTGCTGGGCGGAACATGAAATGGTTCGCGTCTTTGCTAATATGATTTATAGTATATTCTTAGCGGTCCACGGAGAGGCGGTGGTAGCAACATGCGTTAAGCGGCTGTTTCGGGTTTTGCTGGCCCGGGGTTCGAACCCTATCTCCGGCCGTTTAATTTGTTTTTTAAACGTGAATTAGAACGGAATTACGGACGTTATATAAAGACAGACAGACGGACGGACGGACAGACAAGGAAATTATTGTATTTGATTTCAGGACTCACGCAGGCTGATTCCTAAAAGAAAATTGTCAGCTAAATAAAGTAGGGTACCAAATATTAAAAAAAGAACGTCTCCCAAACATCCTTTTGTTTGAGTTTAATCGAGGAGTTACTGATTGTAAGGTATCGAATGCTATCAATCAGTAAAACAGGATCAAGTGATTTTCCAGCATGAAAATGTCCTTCTCACACTGCTAACGTTTCAAAAACGACTATTCGAGAGCTCGGTTATCCCTATCCTCCCCGTTTGGTAAATCTTGCGCCATCGCATTTTCATCTCTTCCGCTCTCTATTAAACAATCTTTGAGGAATCCCAATTATAATAATTTTGTTATCAGTCCGTTCGTCCGTCCGTCGTAACCTCGTGTAACGTCCGTAACAGTATTTTTTTTCTTTTTTTCATGTAAAAGTACCGTCATTTTTGGCGGCTTACAGCTGGTCTTCTTTAAAAGCCACGCTGCTCTGCAAAATGTGCCTGGCCTCACCTCCAGCTCACCTGATTTCTTCAGGTCTGGAATATGAAAACCACCGGAACGTAAGGAGAATGCAGAAGAACAAACTATTTAGAATACAAATATAATACAAATATTTCTTAATTTTAAAAACTCATCGACTTAATATATTTAACTTAATTAACTAATGACCCGAAATATAATGCGGATCTCCACAGAAAGCAAAATTCATGGAGTTGATTCATATTACATGGTTATAAAATAATATTTTTGTCAGGCACAAAATAATGAAGGTTGTTTTCTTTCAGGTTTCAGCAGATGAGCCAACATTTGAAGAATGTATGAATCCACCAGAAGTTGTAAGAATATTTGAACTTAATATTTTTTTAGAAATTAAAAAAAAACTGGTTCGTGGAAAAAATATTGTTTCCTTAAAAAGCTGATTGAGAATTGGAATATTATTTTATAAACGCATTCTAATTATTAAAATACAATCGCTTAGTTAATGTTTAAAATACTATAAGAATATTAATGTTAGACAAACATTTAAATATTTACAGGGTTATTAATATTACTAAAAACAAAATATTAAAAATAAAAACGTTAATATTTATGAATTAAAATTTCAGGATATGGAAACGTGTTGTTCAAGCGTACTTAATTTGATGACCGATGAAATAGATCGAGAATGCAGTCCTTCCACAAAAACTGATGTAAGAAACAAAATAGTTTTTTTTTATGAAATATCACCCTAAATCGATTGGGACTTGACTGGATTGTATTTGAATTTAAAGTATTTGTATTAAAAAATTAAATTCATAGTGTAAAGATTGGTTAGAAAAGTTGGGAAAACTAAAGGAAATAGAATTATGGCAACGTTCATGTGAATAGTTTATAATAATGCAGAGAAAGAAAAATACGTGAATAATAGGGTAATATAATATATAATAATAATAACATACGTTTAAATCGTTGCATTTTATTGGTCTAAAAAAAACAAAAACACGCACACCAGCTTTCTGATATTTTATTGATCGACTCGAATAAGCAAGTCATGATATATGTTAAGCGTAAAATCAAAATAGTAAACCTTATTTACAATACAATTTTAATAATCACCGTACCCAGCCTAAGATAATATTAATATCCATTATTCTGCATTAATCATTTAGGTATCTCTTTACAATCCTTCACATGAAAATCACTTCTTTTTGATTTCTGTGAAATAATATTTTATATTTTGGCATTTGCAACCAGTATTTAGTAAAAATCATTTAGATTCTTAAAACAAATACTTATATACCACAATTAAACCTTGGAACCTACCTGTCCTATCCAGGCTCTGAGTATACTTCTGTCCCAATATTGTTGTCTCACATTTCAGTGTGAAGTATCTGAATGTATTGCAAGGGTGGGCAATTATCTGACGTCAGATGGTAGTGTAAACACAGACACCTTCAAGAACATGGTCAAAAATTCTCAATATTCTGAATGGGAAAGTGTGTTAGATACATTAATACCAACCTGTTCCTTGGAGATGGAGGGCGCAGATGTAACATGCAAATCAAAAGCATTCATCGGATGTATGATGGGAGCTTTATTCAATGTAAGTATAACATTATATACTATGTTCGATAAACAGTTTTTCTTTTAAATCTAAAACATTCTCTATTTAAGTGAAACGAAATCTCGTTACGGACGTGGCATCGCACTGCACCCATAGAGAATCCCACGTTCCGCAGTTTCTCCGAGAACAACCTGCGTGAGAGAGGTACGTTTGGTTTAAGCTTCCTTCAAGCATCCGCAAAAGGCATACATATTTACGTATTATATGTTGGACTGCCCTAAACTGATAAGATGGTCTCGTATAATATACCAAGACAAACGAGACATCACGAAGTGTTCTTTGTAGGGACCCACCGGACCACTATGCTTTAAAATCACCGTTAACACGTATGCACGCCTTGGAAATAAGTTCTCGAAATTCTTTGACCTTTTTCGTTGTAGAAGTATACCCGAACAAAAGAATTACTTAAATTTGGCATATACCAGTAGAATTACGTACAGTTTAATGCACTAAATTCTTATATATTTTTTTGTCTTCCTTGAATTAGTACCTAACTGAATTTGCTTTTTACTTAATAATCGTAATCGATCGTAATCCTTTCACTTCTGCGTCTGTGGGTGACTGTTGTGAAGAGTTTTTCTATCCTTGAACTCACGCAAGCCTCGTACTCGAACAAAAACAAGAATACTCCATTATCAACAAAAGAATTCGAGCGAACATTACGAGCGAGATCACATTGAGCCTGCAAAGAAAAAAAAATTTAATAATACCCGAATGATGAAAGAAGCGCCTAGGAATAGTCAGCTATCATAAGTTATCAACCAATTAAGGTTGATCATTAAAGTGGATTCTGATAAATCTGTGTTTACTCTACTTGAGTTTAATTATGTGAATATTATATATTATTTTACTCGAGTTTCGAGAGTGAAATATCAAATAAATTAAATTTTAATAAAGAAACATAATATAATAAACGTAAATAATTAATAAGATACTAACAAAAGAAGTCTAAGTTTACCGGTGGAGGGGTGGTTGCTCTTAAGAAAATTAATACCCCAGTTTAAATTTATTTTTATTTCTAAACTCTCAAAATTATTCATTTTATTACCTTTACACGCAACGGGGTGGAGAAGGTTAGGGTACTTGAATGAAAAGCATGATTACAATCCTTGATGTGGTTCGAAAATTTCAGAAAAGTTATTACTAGTTATTACAATGACGGTTTTCTTAACTCTAATGATGAGATTTTTAGAAGTTCGTCCAATGTATTTGCTGTTACAATATCAGCATTTAATTTCGTAAGCTCTGCTATTTTCAAAATTATCTATTTTCGACTTTTAATTGTGATATAATAATATCGAGGGTAGAAGCACAGTATACTAAGAACAGTAATAAGTCTTCATACAAACTGGCCGCTACCCATTAGAATGTGTGCGTGCGTGCTCGGCGCCGTGTACGCACGCACTGTGACGCACACATTGACTTAGAATATGGGGGCACAAGGCGGCGGCAGTAAGAGCCGTGCCTTCGGTGCCATTCGCGCTCGCAGCCGCCGCTTTAGAAAAAAATGCGCTTTCTGAAAAAAATGTCTTTTTTATGTTTGTGGTGCTTTACTAAAAATGTGTGTTGATTATCACAAAGACTGTGAGTTTTTAAAAGTCTACGTTGATGTTAATCAGCGTTCGATAGATCGAAATTTAATCATGACTTTGTTGCCAATATAGAGAGGATGGAGCAGGTCTTTCGCAAAGAGTTCGAAAATGACCACATAAACATTAAAATCGGCACATCAATTTATGAACAATTAAAAGAAATTGAATTTTATTCGGGTTTTGTGTCTACTTTATGCGTCGGAATCTAAGCTAAAAAGGAAGTGACAACCCTAGCGTTAACGCAAGAGTAGGCTAATAACTCGCCGACAGGCCGGAGATAAACTACTGTTCTGGGTATACTGTGGTAGAAGCCAAGAGAGCGTTAGTGATTATTTTGATCTTTACAGGAGAGCCAAAGATTATTTTGTCAATCTGATTTTATCACTATTTCTTTTATTATTAAACGATTTCCATATGTGTTTTGAATTAATAAATATGGAAATCGTTTAATAATTAAAGAAAAATTGACAAAATCAGATTTACGGAACTTTATTAAACTCGGACTTATAATTTTATAAACATACATTTGAATGATCATGAACAATCTCTAAAAAGTTAACTCGGATTCCACGGATAATCTAATCATGTATGAAAACATTCAGTAAATAAAAATTCACGCATATTTTTTAATATTTTGATATTTTTATCCTCTAGTATAAATGATATGTATTGTGTTTTGAAGAATTGTGGTGAATCAATGAGAATCAATCGTATTGTTCATTGTATTCGCCTTTCGCTTTTTTTCAATTACGGCAAGGAAATCAAATCAAATCAAGGAAATATCATAACTCAGCTGTAATTACTCGAGTTAACGAGGTTTTCCTGTATACTCATATGGCTAGTGCCATTTGTATTTGACTTTTTAATTGCGCACTAAAATTTTATTAATTTTATTTGTTTTTAAAATAATTATTTTAGAGCTGTCCCGCGAACCTATGGAGCACCACTGCAGAGTGTACAGCCTTCAAATCCTATATATTGAACTGTTGACCGACCCCATGCATCGAAAGGAAGACAGTTTAAGAAGCTATGATAAAAATATTTATTCTAAATACATTATGATGCTGATAGAGTTATGTGAAATAAATGTATTGACAAATAATTTTTAATTTACTTCCCATTTTTCCTTTACAATTTAAAGTGATAATTTATTTTCATTATAATTAATTATCTACCTTTAATTGATACACAGATACACATAACTTTAAAAAATCTGCTTTATTTCATCTTTTTTTGATGTTCTATAAAACATCTTAAATAATAGCTTTATATCATTAATATTAATGTAATAATTTTTATTAATATACAATGGTTTTATGTCAGCAAATTTAACAAATGCATTTTATAGACGGTGCATACGTTCTCAGCTCACTTAAATTCATAATCTAAATGTAAATTTCCATCACTAACTATTCTTAGAAACTGTTTTCTTTTAAAAAAAATTAATAAAGCTTATAAATTAGTGCACACTAATAAATTCTCATGTTAAAGTGGATTAAGACTACACCAAAAATATTTGAGTAATGACCCTATTGGGTTTTTCGGAAATTAATTTCGTTTTTATTGGTTAAAATGAAAGACGATTTTCTTATAGTGTAAAAATATTTTATTTGATTATTTATTCACCATTTTGGTCCAATACCCTTTGCCATCTTTTTGGCAGTAATGATATATTTCCACGCTCATACAATTTCTGATTTTTGCTGGCAAAAAACTGATTTAAAGCATTTTAACGCCTCACCTGAAGTGAAGATTTTACTGTCTAAAAAATTTTTTAGAGACTAGAACAAGTAATAATCAGAAGGTGCTAGATCTGTAAAATTTGGTGGGTGTGGTAATACATCCCTTCCAAGCTGAAAAAGCTTTTGACGAGTAAACTTCCACACTATCTTGGTGGAACACTGTACCTTTTCTATTGATCGATTCTATCCTGTTCTGTTTAAGTGAATCATTAAATCTGTCCAGTTGACGACAGCACACTTCAGAATTGATCATGGTATTGTCCGGCAGAAGCTCAAATAAAACTATTCCCTTGAAATCCCACCAAACAGACAGCATCACTTTTTTATGAATCTTAGCTTTCAAAGTGCTTTGAGCCTGTTCATATTTTTTACTCCATGATCTCTCGCGTTTAACGTTGTTGTAAACAACCCAAAAATGGATCATTTTCTTGACGTTTCAGAAGAAATTCACAGACGTCAAGGCGGTGCAGTAAATATGTCGAGTTTTGAAACTAAACTTTGGCGATTTATGTGATCATAAACAGTCGAATTCGATCACTTTAACCTCGCAGGGATCTCTCGAGTTTGCATCAATGCTTTTATTTTGTCTTCATCAGCTTTATTTAGCCGTCCAGAACGTGGTGCATCTTTAACATCGAAATGGCCAGAACGAAATTTTGCAAACCAGTTTTGACACTGGCAGTCTGTCAATACATCTTCTCCGTACACATGGATTTTTTTTTTGCTTGAACAGCATTTTTATTTTTTCTATAGTAAAAAAGTAAAATATGCCAATAATGCCGCTTTCGACTCTCCATATTTGATAGGGCACCAAACAAAACCTTTGCACAGAATCGGAGAAAAATTTTCACATACAAGCCTTTATTTATTTATTTACAAACGTTTATTTATTTATTTATTTAACGCCCATATGGGCTTTTACAAAATCACAAAAGACAGATAGTACAGGATAAAGTACATATAACATAAGATTTGAGTAAATTAAAAACAGAAGTGAAAAAGAGAAGTTTAAACAGGAAGAAGAAAAATAAAAAATAAAAATATTTATTTATCCATTACCATTTAGTTGAGACGTAAAGAAATGTTTCAATTCTTGTTTCAACTCAAGTATTTTCAAAAAAATATAATGAATATGGGGCTGTGAAGAAAGCCGTAAAAAAATCAATAGAATCAGCTGTTTAAAAAAAAAACTTTCCAAACAACCTTATAATATATACGATTATAAATAAGATGATGATATCAAATTTCTAAAAAATAACAAATTATTTAAAAAATAAATATTTTCATTTTTTATTATACATTTGTTTACACAAATAGTAATAAAAAAGTAAGTACTAGTAGTAAGTAGTAAAGAAATAATTAGTCCGTATTGTCTTGTTAACTATGAAACTAGAGGCTAAATAACGTTTGTTGTCTAATGCTATATAATGGTTTGATTTTTGGAATGTTCGGAGATATAAAATAATAAAATATTAATTATTTTAACTTTTAAATTTACAATTTTCTAAATAATACATATTTATTTTGTAATTTGCATATTCATATGGTGGACTACGTACTACTCAACATGGTTTCGTGTAATAATCTTATTATTATTAATATTATTATAATTATATTAATAATAATAATTATTATTAATATAATTACAAGATAAGTGAACTCAATAGTATGATAGTTAAATTATAACGATTAAGAGTGCAACGCCTAAGACCTGCAGAACTGCGATCAATATGAACACAAAAAAATCACCAGTATGGTTAAAAACTAACGAGTAATAAATGAATTTTATCTGTGATCAACCATGCATTCAGGCTTTGTGCAGTCACAAATTCATAACAGATTGTATAACCCTGAATCAATTAAATTACATGTAAATAATTAGGAAACCAGTTCGTTTCGAATTGTGTTGATACTGATAAAACTTTTATTACATTATTACTTTGTATACTTAACGTATACAATATATATTTACAACATGACAGGCAAAGATAAGGCACACATTGGGAATAAATAATAATATTTTAAGCAGCAGAACCGTAACTATAATAAACAAATTTGAATTAAAACAAATAAAGTAAATCACTCAGAAGGAAACGGAATAAATCTATCTATCAAAAAAATATATTGGTATTTTATAGTTTCCAACGGGACTCGAACCCTTTTCTCTTGTCGGGATGATAAGGTAGCAAGCATATTTTTATTCAAACATCTAATTTTCGACTTTATACTTTTTAGTGATACATCTAGTATTAAAAATAAAATAGATAAATCAGTCATCAGAAGAAATCTACTTAACGAAATATTATTTCGTTACTATCGGGATACAAACCCGGGCTTCTCCAATCCGGGATCTAAAAACAAAACTCAGCCAAATACCTTTCGACAGATTTTTTATCTTCTGTATATATTTTTAATTGATTTTTTAACGGATATTCTGGTCTAGCAGTACGCTCCTTCTTCTCCTTGGCTTCTTCTCATTCTAACTCACTGTCGTCGTCAACTGTTGGAGTCAGCTCTCCTCATCCTCAGGCTGTATGTTCTTCTGTCCTGGATAACATAACCCAATCCATGCCTCTACATCTGACTCTCTTTGCACTTCCCGTGAATTTTTTGATCTTCCTCTAGATGTAATTCTGGGAAGATCCATGGAAATCGCCAGGTTAACAATGTGATCGGGTGCAACATTTTATAACGTTCATGGTGATCAAAAAAAATCTACTTTTATATCTGGCATGTTTTCTTGAATTGTAGAAGCAATAATTCGGCAGTCATTGCGTATTTGATGTGTTACTTCGAGCCCATACAGGGAAAAACAACTATATACAGGTGCATGAAATCATGGACGCAATATGGGAAAGCTTTGGGCAACCAAAGGGATAAAAGTAAACCACCTAAACGTTTTCCTTTTTCTACCAATCTCAAGCTAATTTGGCACAGGACGGCTATCGCCGATTGCTTGCAAATAAATAGGGGAAGTAGGGGCATGACGGGGACGCAAAGCTAAAACAATAACAATACAAGATATTTATAATCACAACATTCTCATTTATTTATGGCACATTGATTACTTATCAAAGTATAATTTGGCATAGTCTTTAGAAAGATAATAAATCACTTAAAGTATATTATTTATTGAATTGGCTTTAACTTTGTGGAATGACATTATAATTATATATAAATATATCACTTGTCTAAGACCACTAATGAGTTTAGGAATACCCGACTAGTTTCGACAACTACAGATGTTGTCATCAACGGGTGATTATATAAACTGTTTATATAATCACCCGTTGATGACAACATCTGCAGTTTTCGAAACTAGTCGTTTATTCCTAAACTCGTAAGTGGTCTTAGACAATTGATATATTTATATATAATTATATATAAATCACTTAAAAATTGCAAAAAATGTCTTACCCCTGATAAACACCTTTTAGCCTTTTTACATGTTTAAACAGCAATTACATAAACCTGTTGGAGTTTTTAATGGGCAAGCCCCATTATGCCCCTTGCGATTCACACCATCTCCACCAACCTCCTTTTATGTACGAAACAAATTTTTTTAAAAAAGCATGTCAATTTTAAAATAGATCTACGTATATCACACCATGGTCAGTATAACATAAAATGAATACATAAAATAAAAGCAATTGAAATCTCTTACATACCTTTTTGTAGCGATTTGACGACCAAATAATAGTTCGACTTCTTTTTGAACAAACGATGATTCCATTTACTTTCGCCGCAGTACTAAAAGTCGCTCGAAAGTGGCTTCCTATTAGCTAATTCATTTTAACTGTTCGAAGAATATTTTTTCTTCTTCTGTATGAAGGCTTGAACTTTGTGGTGACATTATTATTAAAATAAAACACAAATTACTTTGTTTTCACCACTATATTAGATTAAAAAATCTACATGTTTCGAGAACAATGTTCTCTTCATCAGGATTATTGTGTACTAATCTTAAAAGTTGAAACAAGCAAATATGTTACGGTGAAGGAAAAATGTTAATATTAAGTCTAATATAATAAATACACAGACGAAATTTTTGCATAATCCTATTTTGAATATTTTTCCACTTAACATTCCAAATGACCCATAATAATCAACACCTCGAACCCCCCCCGCCCCTCACCAACCCCACAACCGCTCCTTCACCGTAACATATTTGCTTGTTTCAACTTTTAAGATTAGTACACAATAATCCTGATGAAGAGAACATTGTTCTCGAAACATGTAGATTTTTTAATCTAATATAGTGGTGAAAACAAAGTAATTTGTGTTTTATTTTAATTCATTTTGTTGCCATACCGTGTAATTTCTTGTATGTGTGTGTATGACCCCATCTTGTCATGTCCCTAGCTCCCCTACATAAATGCATGAAACGCGGGTGAACGATTCGAAAACATACTATGCATTCGAAAATTGCGCTAAATATTTTAATGAATAATGAAAAGTAGTAATTTCACGTAATTCTGATCCATAATATATGTCTATCATTAAATCACATTTATTTATGTGTTACCTCGCGTGCATAATTCGCAATGGGAAAAAATTGCACTGCAAATTTATTTAATGGTTGTTCATAAATTAATATAAATAGCCTCGTATTTCATACAGATAACAAATAGTATAATTTGAGTGCCAGGATGTGGAGTACTCTTGCTGTGGTGCTTGCTTTTGTCGCGGTAAAATAGCTCTTATTTACTTATAATCGAATTTGTCGGTAAACATAATTATTTAGTTAATATCAAGAATAACTGAATCCGCTTTATAATAAACTAGCTTACCCCCGCGGCATCGCACGCATCGATTTTTAGTAACTTTTAGTAATATTTTATCAATTTGCGTATTAACCTTAACAAATAGATACATATCGTCGCGGACTTATTTATAGAACTTTTTGAGTTCTACGACTTCTCTATAGAAATTATTTAAATATCTATTACCGTTAAGCCAAAAAACGTAAAAAAACGCATCGCTCGACCATTTTTTCGTCGACTATAGCTGTAAAATATATCACCACAAAAATTAGTATAGATTGACGATAAAACGTTTGAGAAAAATCCTGAATATAATGTATTCGAGATTTTACAAATTATTGTTCTGCAAGTTTATTTGGTTCAATGAACAGCTTTTTGGGTTTTATCTACTTATTGTGAGTGTATTTCAAAGCATAATTACTCGTGAAAGTAAGCGAGCTGAAAATAATCATGCTGACCTAGAAACGCGAAATAAAATATCGTATAAAATTGCTTCATGCAATCATACGGATTTTCGGGTATACAACGACAACGACAGTAGCTTGTTGGTCTTGTGGTTAGGACACTGGACTCGTGATCCAAAGGTCGCTGGTTCGAACCTCACTCCAGACTAGCAAGTTAGTCCTATTTTCATAGCACAAGCGTTTAGCTTAGTTTGAAAATAGTAAGAATATTGATGTGACACGTATTCCGTGTTCACATCTCTATTTTTTTTTAAAAAAAAAAAAAAATGCTTGGCAATGCAACGGCGCTATGCGCGAGACTTAAAGAAGCTGAAACATATGGAAGTGATTAAAATTTAAAATAAAATCAAATACACAGTTTTAGACTACTTATTACTAAATATTCATCAAATAGTTTCGGTTGGTCTCAACATTCATCAGGACAATATAATATAGACTAATATGGAACATTAGATTATATTACATACTAATATAGACTATTAGAAGTCATTAGTAAGTGGTTTAAAACTATGCTCTTAATTTTATTTTAAATTTTAATATAATTTCAAGCCACAAAGTGCTTTGAAAATTTAATATAGAAGTGAGCTTTTCATTTATATGTTGCCTGCAGAAAGGTTACTATTTACGGATATTATGTCTCATGGGTCTATAGACATCTTAGTATCTTCGTTTTAAAAAGGTGACTTTGTCATTTAATGAGAGGCAATATAACATAACAGGCTTTTTTCTGACATAAGGACACATGGGCCACCCCGGATAAAGTGAACATTCAAATGTAAACACATTAAGAAAATTAATGAATAAAGAGGTCCTGGGTGAAGAAGAACCTCATAACTTAGGACAGAGAAAAGAATGATAGAGATAATAAGATAATTAGATAATAATCCACATAAAACAATGGATGTAACAGATCAACAGATGACACGCGAAGAAAAAAAGTGAGTGACATAATCAATATATATATATATATAAAGAAACCCGTGTTTCCCTACCCGTCAAGTTTTCTCCACAACCAGCCACAACCACCCACCGGTGGTAATGGTTGTGGATAGCCCTTGGTGTCACATCGAAAATATGCGAGTTTGGTGGGGGTGGCTGTCCATGGGTGGGAGTGGGTGACGAAAATGAGCTTTCTAGCACGTTGTTTTGTTATGGAAAGGCCGCAAATGCTTCAGATTCTTTTAAAAGAGGTGCGCCGGCTCTGACGGTGAGTCTAGAAGGTTCCGGAAAAACCTGCTCTAGAAAGTTCTGGAAGGAGAAGGTTTTAGAAAATTCCAGAAAGTTCTATAAGGTTTTAAACTGAGTGGCGGAGTGTGTTGGTGTGTCTAGAAGTTTCCTTACATTCGACAAATTTCTTGAAAGTTCTGGAAGAAGAATGTTCTACAACGTTCGCAAAAGTTCTATGACGATCCAAACAGTGTACTAAAAATCTACGCGTGCGAAGCCGCGTGGGCACAGCTAGTACGCAATAAAATGTTAAGTTTTTAACAATATTACTGATTTTACATGCATCCCTCGATTTACGTGGTAGATACGTTACAAGATAATTCGCATGTAATAATCGAAAACAGGTAAATTGAGACATGTAACTGAGAGAAAATTGGAAAATACATTCTAGAATATCGACATACCTAGTACTGTATTGTACTGAAAAAATAAGCAAAATAAATGCAACACCGAATAAAAATCAAAGATATAGTAAAACGTTTTTCATTGTAAAAATATTGTTTTCGATATTTATCGATAAAATATTATTTTTTTAATAAAATAAATTTGAGTCATTTTCATGTTCACTCTTCACTTTAATTTATTGAACAAAATTTATTGTCTTTCAAAACACCATTCTAAACCGTGTTACTGTGAAACCATGCAGTAAAAGCTATACAAATCGAAGAATACGTGTAGAGTAATATTTTTTATTCTATGATTATATTATTATACTATTTAGTAGGTTCTACAGATACGAAATTTAAGTGAATTTTTTTATATTGAATTGTTTTTTGAATGATTTTTTTTTAAAATTGTTTTTTGAACAAATTAGTGGTGCAAACAAAATATATTCTTGTTAATCATATTAATAATGACACCACAAATTCTTTTTGCATTTGTTGAAGAAATGTTTTTGGTTTGTTAATTATATTTTGTTTGTATTTTTGTATAATTATATTTTACAACATTATATCTCTTCCTTTTTTAAACTTATACATTTTAACGTGTCTGTGCAGGTTTCGCGGGGCGAGATAATACCTGAAGAATGTAAGAACCCTCCAGACGTGGTAAGATTATTTAAACCTAACATTTTTGCAGCCTTAATAAATGTATCTAAGCGCAGTATTTTCAAATCGAAAATCATTCCATTTGAAAAATAATGTTTTACATTATAAAAACACGATTTCACTTGGAATGAAGAAATTATTATCGTTATTTGTAGTAACAGTATTTTCAAGATACTTTTGAAAATATTTTTCTACAAATAACGTTAATCGATTGAAATAATTCACCTATGACGAACAAATCAAAACAAATTGATTTAAAATTTATCTCCCGACAACTAAACGAAATTGTTTATGCCAACCCTACCTTATTTAAAATACTATTAAATATTTACTTATCAATGAAAAATAGTATAAAATCAGAAATTAGATTGTTAAGACATCAAAATATATAGATATTTGTGTTTTTTTATTTATTTAATTTTCTATTTATTTTCTTTCCTTTTTTTAATATCTTTTTTTTTTTCAATCAAAGTAAAATCAAACAAACGCTTGATTTTACTAACTTTAAATCTATAGCTCTTGAAACATGTACAAAATTTTAAATATAATGAAAATTCATTATATTTAAAATGCTCTATTCCTGCACACTTTTTTATAATTTTACACTTCAACAGGGCAAGAGGCCCAATTACAGACGTGAAACTCATTACAAAACACCCCGGCTTGAGTAAATCACATAGAACAATTGTGACCTTACCGGGAATCGAACCCGGTCGAATCAATGTCTTCTATATCCCATTCACATGTATTTATTTAGTTTTTTTAACTTTAAAAAAAAAGATTAATTTAATTTATTAAATAAGATATTTTTTTAATTGATTTAATAATTAATTTATCTTATTTAAAAAACGATAAATAAAAAATCAATTAAAATTTAAATAAGATAACGATAAATTAAATAAGATTTTGAATAAAATTTTAAATAAGATACATTATTATTTTTACTGTTATCTGTCCAATATCAACGAATGGTTGAATTGGAGCCGCTTCACGATCCGCGAAAATTAAACCATAGATGGCCGTAACGTTGTATTTAAATACAATAAGCAAGGTACATAAAAACCATATATACAACTTTATAAATTTAATAGATGTGTGGTCGATCATGAGTGGAATCGGTGAACGTTACATCGAGTAAAGTGATCGCTTAAGCTAGCCTTAAAAATGCAAATAAATTAAATAAAATAATACTTCTCTGTGAGATATCTATAATTCATCTCAATAAATGAATATGATTTACCTTTTCAGGATATAGATGACTGTTGTATAGACTCACCTGAAATCCTGACAAATGAGATGATTGTAGAATGCGGTACTGCTAACAAAACGGACGTAAGTGAAGTGATTAGCTCGATTAGTATTGATAGGCATAAATGCCTATTCGGTCGGCGATTCGCTCCATTGAATTCGGATTAGTTTTTGTGAATCCACTATATCGCGTGTTATATTTCAGTGCGAAGCATCGGATTGTGTGGCCAAGAAAGGAAATTATATGTCAACAGATGGGAAGGTTAACGGCACCACGTTCAGGACCATGTTTGACGATTGGGAGGGCCCTGTGGTTGACACCCTTTTGCAGGCCTGCACTTTGGAAATGGAAAGCACTAACGTAACATGCAAGTCAGAAACACTCATAGAATGCATGGTGGGAGCTTTGTTTCTTGTAAGTACATTACTCATACACATTAAATGCGTGAATTCAATAAAATATTTGAGTTTGTCCATGCGTTGTCCATGGGCAAGATAGAGGGTCGTAGAGGTGTTGGAAGGAGACAAATTTCCTGGCTCCGCAATATACGCGACTGGACGGGCATAAGAAGTGTTGGAGAGCTGTTTCGTGCTGCCCAGGACAGGGACGCTTTCTCTCGGGTGATAGTCAACGTTGGGGGGACCTGACATGACACCAAAAGAAGAAGAAGAAGATGCGTTGTATAACAAAAAATAAATTAAATCCTAATAAAATACATATAATATTTTGTTAACATTGTTTTCTTGTTATCGTCTATAATACTAGGCAACTTAACATGTTTATAACACAGTTTTTTACAGAAAATTATAATAAAAATACTGTTTAAAATAAGTGTGATTGACGATACATAAATATAAATAAGATTTTTTCAATTTATTCAGCAACATTGTAGATAGACATTTTTAAAAATATTGGTTGTATATTTGTATAAATCTACTTATATTGTTTAATTAACTACACCAACATGTTTCGGAAATACCTTTCCATCGTATTATTAATATTATTATTTGTTTTATTGTATTATTTTGAATTAAATACAATAAAACAAATCGCATTTAATAATGGATACAATACAGAATTAATTGATAAAAAAAAATTAAGAAATAAATTAAAGAAAAATATAACTAACCAATTTTCATACAATTCACAGATAAATATAAATAATAATAACGATTATTGGCGAAGAATTTTATATATTAATACATTTTCGAATCAAATTTCAAAATAACTCCAAAAAATATTAGACCTGCATTTTATACAAATAATAATATAGGGAAACTCCTCATAAATTTAAAAGGTTATATTTAACAATTCAGATTTTTATAAACTGTCGTGTAAAGATTGTACAGCGTTTTATATTGGAAAAACCGGTCTGAATTTTAATGTAAGAGTTAAAGAGCATTTGAGATGTAATAGTAAACAAAATATTATTAATAATCAATTAAATTTAACTACTAGCCCAATTCTAAAGTTTTTTCTAATTGCGAGTAATTGTAATTTAATAATAATTTATATGTAATAAAATTTCAAAATCGTTGTTGTCATTCGAGTGAAATTGACAAAAGAGCCGTCAGACATTCTAAGATCGCATAGAATATCCATCCTGCTTTCTCTTTGCAGTAAATAATTTCGCACCCACCACCTTTTTCTCCTCTTACGTTTCGATAAACTCGTTAAAATAAATAGATACGCAGCTGTCATCATAACCTCATCGGGCGGTAAGTGTAAATAGATACACAGCTGTCATCGTAACCTCATCGGGCGACATTTCCGCGACAAGTGATATGTGATCCCGTTGTGTAGGTACACGTCAAATGACCGCGTCATTGTCCCCGAAACATGAGCCTAGATGTTGATGCGACATGCCGCGCGGAATGTTTTGCGATTTGTCCCCTAGTGAATACATGGCTTTTATGTTTATAGCGTTAACTTTGTGGTTGGGCATAATCATTCAATTAAATTCATTAAAATCTCTGTAAAAACCATTTGGGGTAGTAGGTACTTTGTATAAACTTCGAGTAGTTTATAAAAAGTTTTTAATTATTTAAAATTAATGAGAATTATTTCAATTTTGACTATAGAAGTACGAGTATTACAACACATTTAATAAAGTTCATATAAGGCACAACTAGCGTTGTTTTTTTTATAGAAATGCGAATAGAACACGGAATACGTGTCGCGTTAATATTTTTTCTATTATCAAAATAAGCCAAGCGCTTTTGCTATCTATCTTATTGCTGCTGTTTATCCTAAATTGGGTTTATCTGACCGGACTTTA
>JADDOH010018339.1:0-24925 GCA_016648135.1 Agrypnia vestita
GTAGATACTTAACCGCGACTACGTTTGATTAAACCACAACAAAGAACTGGACTTGATGGACGAGTTGTCGGGCTTTTTTTAATTAAGGAATTTGTACTGGAATCAGTCTACGTCAACAGTAGTGAATGTACGAAGTACCTAATTGAAACTCTGTATTTAGAGAATCAGAGTTGCATGATGAAGTGTGGAGGAAGAGGCTTTCAGAAGAGACAAGAAACTCAAATAGAAGCGCATATCGGGGAAGAAGTTGTTAATAAATTGAGTTTAAATTGATTGAAATAAAACAGATGCAGAAACGTTAGAAGGATTTTTACTAAACAAAATATGATTTTAAAAAGTGATGTATCCTAGCATATTTCAAATACACAAAAAAAAATTAGAATCAGAGGTAAAAAATACAAAGTAAAATAAAATAAAAATATGTAGAAAGTAGCAGAGAAAAATAATTTATATCGTCACGGGAACACAATAGTAACTACGCGTTTTCGAAGATTCTCGAACGGTCCACACGAATCTGGAATCAACTGGGCTGTTCTCGTGCTCACTTGAAATATGGAGAAATTACTGCAAATGTGGAGAAACTAGTCGAACTGTCTAAATATTCAAAAAACCAAGATGTTCTGTATAAACAAATTATTTTTTTAGTATTTGACAAATCCACGGATAAAAGCGAAACCGTACGTTGGCTCAGTGTGGCGAGACAACTACAGCGAAAGAGTGGATTATAATTGGTATAATTATAAACTGCCTACTTGCAAGCGGAATATACTCGATAGTGACATGAATTAGTACAAACCTGTGTGGAATATTTTTTTAGTCACAATTAGTGCGAATTAAAGAACGGTGTTCCGATAAAATTCATCCAGTGACTTTGTGTGTCGAATGTAAGGTCATACCATTAACATAAAAAATGAAAAGATCTGTCGCTACGAGTTACAATTGAGATTGACAATCCGCTATATCCACTCCCCGATGATCGTTTTTTTGTTTTATGGATCAGTTAGCGTGCGTTCATCCTGATGAAGCGAAGTCAATCGATGTTAAATTAATCAAAATCGTTTGTGCAAAGATTATAGGTATTTATAAAAATGAAACACTAAAGCAATTCTAAACTTTATTGACACGAACTTCATTTGGAACACTATTCCGTAATTCGCACTAAAATATCCCACCCGTCTGTGGTACACATTATATTTGTCGCACATTGTCAATCACATAGAGTCTATGGTTTAATTTCTGTGGTTAATCACAGCTGTCACAACAAATACTGTCTGCGCGATTGCGTCGCAAGTTTAAAAAAAACTTCTTTCTCGAATCTTTTAGTATATTTTCGTGTATTTCACCATTTTCCAGATTTCTCCATATCATTCAGATCATTGTAAACTCTCAACCGAGTGCAGTTCCGCTCCTCTATACAATATCTTAATACCCGGTTCTAAATAATATAAGAAATATGAATGTTTTCTTTAATTTTCCGTTATTTGATGTCGAGTTATAACTAACACAATACAAAAATTAATCATCTCCGGCAGACCTGAACGGTCGATGTAGTAAAGATCAACTTTCATGTATCAGACCATCGATAACTCATCTACCAGGTAATCATTTCATGTTCGAACCAGACATTACATTATGGTCCACGTCAGATTCCATCAGATACAACCCTTTCTCATCCGCTGTGGAAATGACTTAACGCGAATTTCGAGAATCACTTTTTCAGCAAGCACTCAACCTACTTTATTTTTTCAAAAAGAACAAAATAATTTTGTGATGACATCTATACCGATAAAACTCAATGTCTGTCTGTCTGTCTGTCTGTTCTCTATACAAGTCTACACCGTTTGTCCGATTCGATTCAAATTTTGCATACTTAGGCTTAAGGACCTAACGGGTAACATAGGTAACATTATTCCCCTATTCTCATACCCCTTCCCCTCCTCCTGACATATTTTCGATGAAAATCTGTACCGTATGACCGATCAGACTCAAAATTTGGAAACTTATTTTTTAGGTCTTGGCGGGTAACATAGGCAACATTTTTCTCCTATTATCTAACCCCTTCTCCTCCCCCTGCCATATTTTCGATGCAAATCTGTACCGTTTGACCGATCGAACTCAAAATTTGGAAACTTATTCTTTAGGACTCAGCGGTTAACATTGGTGACATTTACTCCATATTCTTTTACCCTTTCCCCTCCCCCTGATATATTTTCGATTCAAATCTATACCATTTGAATCGTACTTTTGTTTACCCTCACAAATTTATTTTAAACTTAATCCTTAACACGTGCAACGCCGGGTATGAACAGCTAGTTATAAATATAATTAATAAAAATTAACTTTGATTTCATAAAAATACATTTTCGACTTGTCGAAAACCTGTGTGTAAATAAATAAAAATATTTATTTTTCTATATATAGAAATATAAAAATTACACAAAATGTATCAATCTACTATTTATCGAATTATAAACATGTTTCCGGACCTATGGTCCTTGTAACGAAATAATTTCCCACCAACCCTTATAATTTAATTTAAATAATTAATAACATAACGCAATTAAATTTGACGCACATCACTAAGGTGTGACATTGCCGCGAGTCTATCACACCAGCCCTGATGATGGACCCTGCAATGGGATCCGAAGCGTCGACCAGAGAGGTCAATATACACGGCAGAATATCCCAGAAAACTATGCACAGAAGGTATTTAAGAGGATCCAAAATTTAACTGACATGTGTTTAGATGTGCCACCCTTAAATAGTTTCTTCTGCTGTTATATTTTAATAAGCCAATGTTGGAATTTAACTACCTTCCTTTCCATACCTTTGAAGCCTTTAGATAGAATTTTTTTGCTGTTATGGTTCAAAACACTATTACCACGCAAACAAGGCACGGATTGCTACTAATAATGTACTTTTGTTCTTGAAAAAGCCATTAACCAACACAAAAGTTAGTCAATGAGTTTCTGCCACACGCTTACGCCTACTGGTATTAGGTGAAACGTCATTATGAAGATAAACATTTTAGTTTGGAATATTTGGAATTCTTCAGAGGCGGATTGAAACAAGCTCAATAAAAAGTAATTTATGGATTATAAAAATTTATAAATACTTTATTTTCGTTGAATTTTGTAATATGGACTCCTCACTGTCGTCACAGGATGTTAAACAAAATATATACGAGTATTGAAGACATCACGAACAAAAGATATCCGGAACAAAGGACATCCACTAAATATCGAGCATGATATTTTACGTATAGATTGAAAAATCGAACTGATAATAAGTTATCTTTTATAATTTATTTATTTTTGTCGATACTTTAGACACGTATAAATAGTAATAAAGATAAATTATAGAAATCTCAAAGAGACGAGACTATTTATATAGGAAACGTGTATGGAATTTTTTTTATAGGGTGGCCCAAAGCTTATGACCTGCAAGACCTGGCTTAAGTGATCACATTACACAATACAAGGTTCACTAATTCCACCGTAAGAACATTCGCAAATTATTAAGTTTTTGAAAGTTGTATAGGTGTATGTTCATCAGTTTATTTCTAATATTCGAATGGACTATTCTAGAGACATCTAGAAACATCGTAGACGTCATTCCAAAGGCAATCCTGAACTATACGCACCATGATATTTGTGCAAACTCACCACTTAAAGATTGTTCAAACAAACCTCAACATAAAAAAAATAATTTCTGAACACCCTGTATTTTCCTGCTTTGTCTAACTAACTTTGCCGCATACAAATATTCTTTCATACCTTCATGAACTTGACTCGACACACTGAACTCATGAGGATTCTCCCGGTCGGGTGGGAATTCTTGGAACAAGAAACATTATTTAGTCCGACACTAGTATTCAATATTTAACAATAGTCACTTATGAAAATGATCTTTCAAAAAAGTGCGTTTTGCAAATGTAATATAACCTAGTACCATAGGTCGTAAGCCCTATAAACATCCAAAAAGACTTCCATATCTTCTTTCCCATATAAAAATAGGTATAGCTTCGACTCTATGAGACATCTATAATATAGCTTGATTAATATCTTAATTTGTTTTTGATCATGCTTATGTAAATATTATTAATGTTTTATAATGATTGTTCACAGTGAAGTATAATTTGATAAATATTTACTTTGAAATAAAAATAAAAATATTAATAATAACCACAAATTTGTAACTCGCCATTTTTTATCATTACATTACAAAGCAATCTAACTTTAAAATGAAGAAAATGATTCCCAGACATTTTTTTATTTAATTTTTATCTAGGTCGCTGGTATATTTTTCTGAACGTGCTTTTTAGACTCGCTACTGTAAAACTACAGAGTAATTTGAAAGTAATACAAAACAGTTTAGAAGATAATTAAAGATAGATAAATAAGATAGTTTAGAAGATAATTAAAGCATTTAAATGTGGTCACCGAAATTTTAATTAGATTTTGATAGTCTTCTTTTAAAACATTTAGCGTCATTAGAGAAGCCGTACCTCTCTAAGAATAATTATATAAATTTACAATTTATATAAAAAATACCTACACTTAGTCCTCATTTGCATTAAAAAAAAATAGAACGATAAAAATGTATTCAGAATAAAACAAGATTAATATTTTTTTCACTTTTTTTCCTACTCCCACACACTACCTATATCTGTAACTGTTACATCTTGTATGAAAAAATGTATCTAATTGAGAAGATATCATGTATATTGATTTATTAAATATTAACGGTATAACTGGCTCATTAACCATTTCCCCGAAAGAAGTAGGCAGAGAGAATAGATCGCCACTTTCTTCTATGTTAGCACAACACTTCTGCTTCGGCTACATTAATGTTGAAGCTGTTAAAATCTTGCAATATTTGGTTTATTTGATCGTGCCAGGTCTTTCGCGGACTCCCTCTGTACCATCCTCTCTTCAATTATATTTTCTATTATACATGAGAGAGAATTTAAAAAACTTTTTATTTATATTCAAGAACACATTCTTATTGTGAAGTTGCAATTTTTTCATAACGAAGTTCTGTAAATTTAAAATCAAATTAATTAATCAATTAGAAAGACATACAGAAAAATCAAATCCATGAAAAACTTATGGCTACTATCGGGATTTGAACCACGGATCTCCTCCTTTACCTTATTTCCAGTAGTCACACTTCTTTCGATATCAAACATACTTTTCAATTACTCAAAATATTTCACTTGTTCTAAACATTCATAGTTTACCATTACATCACACTTTCTTTCGTCCCTCTCGAATATCATTACTTTCGACTTAACTTTCTAACATTCCTTAGAAGCTAACCACGCATGGAAAATTCGTGAAATAAATTCATTAAGCTTAAAATTCATATGCTTAAAAATTCATCCTAGGACAGTCAAGCACCATGTAAACCGTAAGACAGTCCTGTTAAAAGCCTCAAAATTCGATGCCCTGGCATAGGAATAAGAATCACGGGTCAGGCGAGAAGAAACTGGCGCTTTATCCTCCCTATCTGTTACTTTAAGTGAGATAAATTATAGGAGTCTCACAGAAACGAAGCTACACATTTATATGAGAAACGTATATGGAAGTCTTTTATACGATGACCCAGAGCTTACAACCTAAATGATATGGTTTAAATGATCACTCTACACATTGCGATGCTCACCAATTCCATCTTAAGGCGATCGTCAAATTTCACCATTTTTTCTCATATCTTCTCTTGCGTTTCTTATCACATTTTTCTAGGAACATATCTAATTTTAAATTGCATGTAAACAAACTAACAGATTTTTCTTTAATTGTAATAAATTTAAGATAATTGTTTACTTTGTAATATTATTGAATAAAAAAGACATCTCAACAGGCCGTTCAGTCATAAAAGGCCCACAAAGTGGAGCAATTTTCTTCATTTATAAAACATCGAAGGTTTGGTAATTTATTAATTAATTATTTAATTTAGTTTATGACATTTAAATAAGATATTAGTATTTAAAATATATGCAACCTGATGAATAAATTTTAAAATGTCCCTACAGAAATGTGATAAAAAACGCAAGAGAAGATATGAGATAAAATGGTGAAATTTGCTCATTCTGCTAGACGATCGCCTTAAGAACATCCCACACATTAAATTTTTAAAGCTGTATATACGAGTACGTTCCAAATTGAAATTTTGCATATATTTGAAGGGATTATGGTAGATGCATCTGTAGTCCTTCTCATGAAATATCATAGGATACATAAATTCGCAGCTGGTTATGAATGATACATCTATATTTTCAATATGGAATTTGGAAATATGGAAACTTCATCTCTTTAAGACTTCTAAAATAAAATAATAATCCCATAGTGGATAAATCCAGTAATTGTATTCTCAGAACATACACACCTAAAAAAAAAATTGTTAAAAATTATTTATTAAACTATAATTTAATAAACATTGAATTATCTAACTAACAATCCACCCCTGTCAGAATTTTATTTTGTCCCTGTCTCACGGCTATTGTATTTCCTCAAAACAATAATAATGTTGTACAGCTTATTGATGGACTCCAATCAAAACCACAGTGTAACCCTTTCACACATTTTGCCGTACATCGAAAAATATGACCGATGTCAAATAATAAACCATTAGATATATTTGCTTTCGTCGCCCTAGATTATTTTATCTATTTGATCATCGCGCCTTGATACGTCAATACCGCGCAGTAATTACGGGTTAGGAAGTAACATTTTCGTATTTTCATTGTACCGAATCGCCTCCGTGAATCAGATCATAAATCTTGTTTCCTGTTGATTTTATAAAAAAATATATTATTTATATTATCGCGGGATCGTGGGAGATAAATCAAACACCTGAAAGGAGTTGGAGTATTTTTTAAAATGTTTCTTTATTAACTAAAGTCACTGGACATGAATTTAATTGGACAAATATTCCCAATTCACAATTTTGCACAAATCACTCGTCTGTGGAACATATAAAAATTAATTATTTGTTTAGAAGTGATTGAATTAGAAGAGTAACAATATATTTTTACTCTGGATAAAAATAAGTATCGTACAACGTAAAATTCTTCGTTTTGAAAGGTTTAAAAACGATAAAAATTCTTGATTCAATTGGAAGTATATAAGGAGTCTTTACCTTCAAATACATCGGGGCTGCTATATTTAAACTTGGACGTAGAAGCCTTGAAGATGATCCACGCAGTGGACATCCAAAAAATTAAATATACCAGAAATAATGAAACAAGACAACAAGCAAACCCTATGGGTATAAGATTATCAATGAGTGAAAGTGCGTGATATGTATGATGACATAGGCAACTCAAAAAATGAGTTGGACCTATTTTTCATGAAGAATTACGAATGAATAAACTTTGTACAAGATGGGTGATGCTTTCGCTGTTAGTTGACCGAAAACAAATTAGAATGAGATTGTTTGCAAAATTTTGTTAGATCATTTTTTTATCGTCGTCGCGATTCTGCCTGCAAAGTTTCAGTTCGATTGGATCACGGGAAAAAGGTTGAAAATCGATCCAAAGTTTTTTCGGCAGACAAGCAAGCAAGGAGACTACGAGTTAAAAGAAACGGAGCAAAAATCAACCACAACAACGCTTTGAAAAAAAAAATTCAAAAACAATCCATATATACTTTTAAATGTTATTATTACTATATATTAGGTCCTTACATATGAAATTGGCGTTTAGTATGGGAGGAACATAAAGCCGATTTTTTTTTATTATAATATATTTATTTAATCAAAGTATGTACCATTGCTATCTATGCACTTTTGCCATCTCATAGGTAGTTCATCGATCCCTTTACTAAAAAAACCATTCGGACGGGAATCAATAAAATCTCTGAAGGCGGTTTGGACTGCCCCATCGGAGTTGAATTTTTTCCTTTGCAAGAAGTTATCCAAATTTCGAAAAAAATGGTAATCTGTTGGGGCAAGGTCCGGAGAGTACGGTGGATGTCTTAGACATTCCAATTGAAGCTCCTCTAATTTGGTAGCCGTCTGTTGTGCAGTGTGTGGTCTAGCGTTATCATGAAGCAGCAGTGGCCTAGAGCGATTAACCAGCCTCGGTTGTTTAGCAGCTAGCTTTTCCATCATGTTTGCAGTTGCTGACAATAGACATCTGCCGTAATCGTCTGGCCAGATTTAAGAAAGCTGTAGTGAACGACACCAGCACTAGTCCACCAAACGCTCACAAGTAACTTTTTTGGAGTCAATTTTCGCTTGGGGCATGGTTTGGCTGGTTCGGCAGGGTTCAGCCATTGCGATGAGCGCTTCCGATTATCGTACACGATCCACTTTTCATCACAGGTAATGATTCGATTTAAAATCCCTTCATTATTGTGCCGGTTGAGTAATGCAACGCAGCAGTCAACGCGCGTTTGTTGATTTGCTTCACTCAATTCGTGAGGTACCCACCTTTCAAGCTTTTTCACCTTACCAATTTGCTTCAAGTGGATTAAAACAGTTTTATCACTAACACCGCAGCCTGCAGCTAACTCGGATGTGGTTTGCGATGGATCCGCTTCCACAATAGCCTTCAATTCTTCATTATCAACTTTGGTCTCCGGCCGTCCACGGGGCTTGTTCTGCAGGTCGAAATTTCCAGAACGAAAACGTTGGAACCAAAAACGCACTGTGTTTTCTTTTGCGGCACCGTCGCCATACACATCATTAATCCTTCGAGCCGTTTCTGCAGCACTGGTGCCACGGTGAACTCGTACTCGTAAATAACGCGATATTTCAAGTTTTTCATTTTGTAAACTGAGTGACGCAAAGAAAAAAACAATTGAGGAAAAAACAAATGAATTATAATTTTCAAAACACAAATACATGAGTAAATAGCTGTATAAATTTGGATTTGGAATTCCTAACCAAAGAGAAGATATTTAAGATCAAATTTGCCAGTACGGCAAAACGCCAATTTCATATGTAAGGACCTAATATTGTAACAAAAGAGGAAGCGATTCTCTGTATTTTCATACGAAGCTATGGATATGTTGTACTTAAACATTCGTAGCGCAACGCAATCAGTCCAGAAGCTTTCAAAGTCACCACTTGTGTGGCCTGAAAAGGATGCCCGTCTGCAATACGGATTTCCCCAGCTCCACAAAAGCTTTTGATATGTTAACATCGCGGGCAGACCCTCGTTAAAACTTGCTAAGTTTGCATTGTGACTTTCTGTATCACATATTTATATTTATATATATTTTAATCATTCCACAGAGACTGCGCTGTGTATATCTCTGTATTTTATGTTACTAAATTGAATCTGAAATTTTTAGCTTCGATGGAAAATAGAATATTACTCTAATGTATATCTAATGTATATCTTTGTACAAGTGCTGGTTTGTCAAATGTACTTTAATTTTTTAATCATAATTATAATCTATCACCGAAGTCGTTGCTGAATACAATAAAACACAGTTAATTCAAAATACATCATAATTCGAAATTTTAAAATTATGTACGGTATAAAATGCTAATTTCACAGCTGATGTTTCCCAATAATTCTATAACCCCGGTAATTCGTAATATTTTTTAGACCTTTTCGACATAAATCAGTACATTACAATTTTATTTGGTACCTGGAAATTCGGATAATTCGAAATGGGGTTTCGCTTAATTCGAAATGCTTTATGGGTCGTTTGAATTTTAAATTAAAAAGATTCTACTGTATAATGTCAATAGGATACAGGAGCTTTGAAAGAAAAAAATTGAATTATTGAAAACTGAATAAATTCCGTTAAGTACTTTATTGCAATATTTTTTAAAATACTTCCAAGTCAGCCTGAATGTAAGGTGTGAGCCCACTTCATGCATTTCATATGCCTTAAAGCAAAGGCAGAAATATCCTACTGAGGTGTTTCTGAGATAAATACATAAACCTGTGGTGAGCTAGACCTGCCCGGACTGTAGTCCCTCGAGCGTGTCAAATGAACCAATCGCGCTTGAGGGTAATCGTCCAAGATAAGCCCGAGGCGCCGGCAAAGTACCAATCAGACAGGCCGCCGGTACCACAGCATTCTCTCACCGACCTGCGCCCGCGAAACCACGCTCGAACTCACTCTCCGTATATTGTTGTATAATGAATTCTCCAACATGTAAATTTAGTATCTTCAATAAATCAACGAGTTAAGTGTGAGTACTTATTTCTATTCACCTATATCACATCCCGCTCAGCCTTGAGCAAAGCGCCCTTGAGGTGGGTATTCGCAAAAACGGCGCTATATAAATTATCCAAATATTATTATATTTATTGTCATACAACTTCACATCAACGCACATTCATACACACGCCTTCTGCGTCCTCTGCAATATGCATCACACCTGATTATGTATCGGCAGATGTGCATAATCACACCGATCACTTCGCGAATACACGTAACCTCAAAAGCATATCTGCCAAAAACCTTTCACTAATCAAGGAAATTTCTCTGAGATCTATGAAGCTCTCTCTATGCTATGTTATGAAGTCGATCCTCGTAGCACAGTGGGTATGACACTGGCTTCTCACACCGAGGGTTCCGGGTACGATTCCCGGTGAAATCACAATTTAATCTGTGTGATTTACTCAAGCCTGGGTGTTTTGTGATATATTTCGCTTCTGTAATTAGGCCTCCTGGCCTGTTGAAGGGTAAAAAGTAAAAAAAAACTAAATATTTTTTTATAAACCATCAACAACTCGTTATGTCATATAGGTACGTGTATAAATAAATATGTAACTTTTAAATATATAATTCAGTCTAAAAACAACATCAACTGTCGCTTTACTATGTAGCGGCCATTTTGTCACGTGACACATCCTACAAGAACCTTGCTGTCTATGCTTAAAACAGTGATTTGGAAACATGATTTGAAAGGGATGGAGCGAAATTTCCCATAAAATTTCGAATACATTATATTCTAAATTAGTCATCCTTGATGACTACATAATTTATTTTTTATTTTTGTAACGTAAAAAATTCTTGGGGGTTGATTGATTGAAGAGTGATATGGAAGCATGATTTTTTTTGGATATTTTTTATTTATTTATTTTGTACAGCAGATACCCACACCAATTTTTCTAAAATATATTACATGTTATTACAATCTAAACATTCCATTATACTGACTATAATAAGTGCCTATAGTTTGAGTTTATGGGAAGAGTATTTACAAGCTTAATTAAAAGTTTTTATTAAACAGAAACCATTTGAAACACGAAGGCAATGTTCTACAAATTCAAAGATTTGACTTCCATTGCTGCCTTTACTTTTATTCTACTCATGTACTCACATCACATGTATGAGTATTGGTAACTTATATTATTGCATACCTGTACTGTACAATATTGTCATGAATATATACAAACATCGTCGTATTGTACAATTGTACTAACTAACCACGATGTGCCTCTCGCTCTCTTGGCTCGATTATTCAACTGTGAATTTACGAAGCCCATAATTTAAATTTTTCCTAAAAAAAAACGAATCGTTTCGGAATCCAACAAAACACACCGCATTTTTTACTATTCTATTTTGCGTATTTTCACGCTATTGTCGCAATGCCACCGAAAACCGTTCACACGATTAATGTCATTATTCAGTTTCATATGACATCCTCGTTTGTTACTCTAACACTATAAAAATATTATGTTTCATAAACACAATGGCTCCAATAAATTATTCATATCCCTGCACATCTCACTTATCAAATTAAACGTCATATTTAAAATTAAAAATAAAATATTTTGTCGCAACATGCAGATAAATGAGGGAACGAACTGGTCAACACAAAATTCTTAATGCCTACAAGGTTCAACTTAGAATGAGGATGAATCTTTTTTAAAATGCACAAACTGGAAATTCGACAATAAATATTTTGCAGATACTCAGTGGAGCTATTGATTATCTTCCCTTATCTCACATAAATTATGTTGAACCCTGGAACCCTGGCCATGAAAACCTGACAATAATATATGTATGTGTAACAAAATATTGATGTACCTATTTTAATGTGAAATGGTTTATATGCCACAGTTGCAAAACTGTTGGATGTTGAAAAGTGATATTGCACAATGGTTTATGTAGACATTACAATACAGAATGCAGTTTCTGCTTCCAGTCTTGGGTATTTAATCACAATTATTTATGAATCCCTTAAACGACACATTCCCCGCAATAAACGTATCGTACTAATTAGACCATTTCTACAATATTCTAACTGTCTCATCAAAAATTGCAAAATTTATAAATAAAAATTAATTAAGTTATTTGACGCAAACAAACATACCGTCTATTGGGGAATCACCGAATAAGGCGAACTGTCGTAAATCTATGTCTTGTGTATTTCTGAGAGTTTGGAGTAACAATCTTGTTATTACAAAGAGATTTTATACATAATATTTTGCCTTTTATATAAAATATATTATATAAAATATCTATCAAAGTCATCTACAATCTGTTGATGATTTGCATTATAAATAAAAATAAATGAATAAAATAGGCGCTCTGATTAATGTTACCAAAAATAATCCTCCTGGCAACCCCGGAAGGTAGACGGCCAGTGGGTCACCCCAGATTAAGCTGGGAGAGGCAACAGAAAAATATCTATGAAGACAGAACGGGTCTAGACTGGTTGACTTATACAGAAGCAGCGCGAGACAGGGGAACATGGAAACTTGTCGAGTCTTTGGTCCCCCGACCCTACTAGGACAAGGGGATGAAGATAAATGAATATGATTAATGTTAATTTGTATTCTATATAAAAATACACAGGTAAGCATATATCACAAAATATATGAGAGTACAGGTAGAACAAGATTGGTATATTTGAAAACCATCATAAACTACGATGTAACCAACTGTCTCCTCCTCATTGATTTTTACCTGGCATTTTCAGTTCAGTCTGCAGACAAATTTCTGACATAATACAATACAATAAGCTCGATAATAGTACCGAGCTTACGTAATGCTAAGCTTAATCAATATGACCGAAGTTGTTTTAATACATTATGGTCGTCAAATATCAACGATCGATTTGAGCTTATTTTAGACTGCAAAAAATGATACAGTATTTATTTCAAGCACCAAAACGCCGTCGAAATATTTCTTGAAATATTAACAGTATCGGCTGCCAGTAGAATGACCGCATATGAAAGTGAATTATATTTTGATTGAATTTTTGACGCCTAAAGGGTGGTTGACATAATTATTTATAAATGAAAAAAATCTTATAAATTTATTGTAAAACGTATTGCGTATTTCTAACTAAAGACACCTTGGTAGTTTTACATTAGTTTTCAGAATCTGCATATCATTATAAAAAATTATCATATTCTGCATGCCTGTTTGTCTATCTGTGCTCTATCTCAAATCTACACCGTGTAGATTCGCAAATTTTTTTAAGACCCGGCGAAAAACATAGACCACATTTCCTCCTCCCACTTTACACCTCTAACTCTGAAATATTCTCTAAAAAATGTATACAATTTGACGGATTGACCCAAATTTTACATGGGCCATATTCCCCCCCCCCCCCCCTTACCGCAGTATATTCTCTATACAAATTTGTACCGTTTAACAGAACTGTTCCAAATTTTACGTAGTTACTCTTAAGAACCCGGCGGAAAATAAAAAAGTCATTTCCCCTCCCCCTTTACTTCACTTCTTCATCGATATCTTCTCTATAAAATTTACACTGTTTGACAGATCACATCCAAATTTTGTACACTTATTCTTAAAGACTTTGCAGAAAAGATAGATGACGTTTCCCCTCCCCTTTTTACTCCACCTTATCACATGATATATTTTCCATACAAATCGTCACCATGTAACGGATATTTCCTCTCTTCTTCTTCACCATATTCCTTCCCTAATTTTTTTCTGATCTGACCCAAATTTTGCATAATTCTTTAGAACCTTGCAAAAAACATAGGCGCCATCTCTTCTCACCCCTTTGCACTTCTTTCTCCCCCTTAATATTATTAATTCTGAAAATATTCTTTTAACATTGGGTGAACCGTTGTCAGTTAGGGAGATAAACGACATCAAAGTTTGCAATTTTCTCTTCAATATTTCTATCTTATTTTAAGACTATCACTACAGCTACTGATATAGTATATTAAAAATTCATTTGCTATTATACAAGTCAAATTAAATGACTAAAACCGCACGAAAAAACATATCAAATTTCTAAAAGGTTTTATTTTTCTATTTATTTGACTAGTTTCAAAGCGAATGAATTTTTATATTAGATTTGAATTACTTTCATGATAATTTAACGTTTTGCAGAAATTTAACAAAAAATACTGAAAAAAACATTTGACGTCGTTTACCTCCGTAACTGTTGACATTGCACCCAAAGTTTAAAGAATATTTTCAATTCAAAATTTAAAGAAGAATAAAGAGAATCTCCAAAACTGTTTGCTACTAGCTACAAAACACCGCATATACATTTAATACAATAATTTTTTTATTTATCCTCATGAAGAAATGATATTTTTCAAAATCTTGTTGGATTTAAAAAATAAACATTCGTGTGGTTTAAACAAAAAGATTTTTTTCAAAATGACCAAACACAATGTTTTCGCATTAAATATTAAAAATATTTTTTCTATTAATTGATTTTTTCTGCATATTTTTCTGAATGGTTTACCTCATTTGTTTTTATACGTATATGAAAATGTTTTGAACCTTTTTTTAAAATCGACCATCCTAATTTCGAATGTCTGTCAGTCCGTAGCGGCCACAACTTGCTGGAATTACAACTTTAAATACGCAACGGTGGTTTTAATCTTCTCTCGCGTAGCGCAAAATATATTTTGCGCTTTCGTTTAATTCTTCTGTGTGTATTTATTTGTGTTCATGTATCTAGATAGTACGCATGTACCGAATATATGGAACCTAAATGTAATATATTGTATATACGAGTAAAGGTTGTGCTGTGTATTGAGAATTAATTAAGAGTTTCTCCGAGTTCTGGTACACATATACCTACGTAAATACAATATATTGTATATGATTTATGAATTAAGAACGTATTCGCATATCCTAGCAGTAGGTTATATTTTGAAATTGTACTTTCACGGAGTCGAGCAAATAACCCGCTAAAGTATTTTTTAAAACTAATTTACTAAAAATACATGAATGAAATAGAATATTCATTATTTATTCGTTTTATTAAATATTTTTTTCTGATGAAAGGTGATTAAAAAAAATCGCAAAAAGTAAACCTTAAATTATTTTTTTAATATTTAAAGCATCTACTTTGTGGTCAGACATTTTAGCAAAATGTTGTTATGTTATTATACCTAAGTCTTGTGTTTTACCCAATGATGTCGAATGGGTAAAAAAACAAGACTTGTCAACAACCCTCCTTAGTAGTGATGGGTCCGCTCTGTACTCACTACTACAATGTAGTACTACACTACATTGAAGTGCACACTTCGCACACTTTGATGTGTAGTGCACACTACAAACTACAAACACCAAAGTTATTGAAAGTATAAACTTCAAATAGTACACTTCATTTCAAAGCGAACACTACATGAAAATTTTTTGGAATCGAATGAAGATTTTTTTTTTTTTTAGGTCGCCAAATGTTATTTTGTAGAAAATATCGTCATTAATAATTATTAAAAATACACTATTACTTCATTTCATTACTTCACTTCATTATTATTACAATTACTTTACTTCATTTACTTCACTTCAATACTTCAATTACTTCACTTCAATTACTTCACTTCACTTACTTCACTTCATTTACTTCACTTCATTTCGTAGTACTACAATTACTTCACTTCAAGTAGTTTTTACTACAATTGTAGTGTACACTTTGTAGTCTTCAAATTTGTGAACGTGTGTGTGTTGTATACTTCATTTTGAAATGTAGTTTTTCCCTTCGCTACTCCTTAGACCTCACCCCCCCTTACTCTCCCCACCCTATGATTCTTTTGGTAAACACCTCTTTTGGTAAACACCTTAGTGCATGTTAGCCTTCGTCAGATTTGTTGTTGTTGTTGTAGCCGGGTCTCGCGATCGAGGATCCCCTCGCCATTCTGACTTAGTTGTTGCTGCACCTCTCACGAGCTTTGTGATGAGAAAATAGCCCTATTCGAGAGGCGCACTCTCTCCCGCATACTTCACAAAGGAAGCGCTCAGGTCGCAAGCAAGGCGAAGCTGTGCATATGACTTAGTTTAGAGTGAGAAAGATGTTGCACGCCATCCGACTCACCGGCCACCCCGCCGCACATGGTTGAGTGCAGGGGCGTGCAGTGGGAACATCGCAGCATGACTTTTACGTTACCAGTTATTTGGGAAAAAATCAGAATTAAACATATATTTCATAATATTTCTACCACAATTGTTATCATAGCATTCATATCGTATCTTAAACATATCTTAAAAATCTGTAGCATAAATAATTGATTTCTATTTTTTTTCCAAAATATACGTTTACAAAAAAGTCATGCTTCAATGTTCCCACTGCACGTGCCTGGTTGAGTGCCACAGAGGGTTGTCCTGGCAAAGACATGGGTACGTCTCGATATCGGTAGATTGAAAATATCAGTGGTTAAATACTAACATAACTAACATTATGTCGGAAAACCTTTTCTTATACTTATTTAACATTTTCTATGACAACTGCGTATAAACTGGTGTACACTGTCAGCTTACATATAACTATTTTGCCGTGACATTCTGTGCTCTTCCATGTACCCATAAGCAGAACCTCTTATGCACAGAACTCATTCATCCAGCGAACTGCAAAGCATACAATGACCACTTCGATGACATTGATATATTTAATACCAACATCTCAGCTCTTAAAAATCGTATTTAAACCGCTTATATTACTTGTTTCAATATCTTCACCGGATTAACTGAGACCGACCATCATCATACACACACCACAGCCAAACTCTCATCACTTTTTGCACATACCCCCATATCCATATACAACGTCACGCACAGAATAACTAACTGTATGCAATTATTTACTTAAAATCTGAGATTACGTGGTTGGTCTTTGAATATAGTAATAATTGGTGTCTGTTGTGATTGCTTTCCGAATAACGAATAACAATAACACTTAATTAGTGATGGTATTTTAATCGGTTCCTCCAACCGTTCCAACAATCGTTATTTGAGATTTGTAACAAATGACTGGCAACCTATTTTTTGTAACTTGACAGGCAACTACACTTATAAAACATTTATATCTCACTTACCAATAACAGATTAAAATAACGGTTGAAACATCACTATACTAAATAACCTTACAATCAAACACCAACCGAAGTCATAATCTTTGTTCATCCCATCAATATTTAGTGTGAATGAGCAAGCATGGCAAAACAATACGTATGATGAAATGTACCCTGTACGATAATAAAATACATTAAAATGTATGTCTAGCTCTAAATAGATCGACAAAAGACACGGATTGGCAATAAATTGAAAACGTCGGATAGTCGGTAGTCGTTGCAAGATAAGTGGAGAAAATATATATTGGCATTCATGTTGAGAACTTTCTTTAAGAACATTCTGTCACGGAATGTTCCAGAATACCTGGAAACTCCGCAAATCTGTCAACATAAGGATTATTCGGATGGAAATCTTTTAGAAAGACTCAGAAAGACATTTACAAAGGTTTGTTCGAAAAACACTTGGATTTTTTTAACTTTGCGAGCCATATGGTCATGTCTATATATATATATATATATATATATATATACTATATATATAATATATATAATATATATATATATTATATATATATATTATATATGAATAAGAGTACAGGTGAATATCAGAATCGAGTATGTAAACATGTGTCCTAACCGTATTTCACGTAGAAACAAATGTAATGAAATTTAACAATGAATATAAACTAACTTTGTATATCTATAAATACTTATGTTTCTTCAACTTCTGTGAAGTAAAACTACACCAACTTTTCTGGTACGTGCACTCAGTACATTGGAATATGAGTTTAAGGCAATAATATTTTGTAAAAAGCGAAATAAGACATTTATCAGAAGATATATTACCATGCATAAAAATTTGAATAACCGAAATACATATTTCTCTGTGAAACAATGTTCGTCACCAATGTAACAATGTTCATCATTAATGCTAGCAAGACGCTACGCTAGATGGCGTTGTTACAGCCTTATCTCGCTAATCCAACTACACTGTGCTGTTAACTTACACGTAAACATAAACATGCTACGATTCTGCGATAATTTTATTTATTCTGAAAGTTAAATTTTAATTGGAATTCTCTGAAAAACTGAAGCAAATTTAATTGAATTCAGCAATTAGAGATCATTTGGATTAACAGAACCGTTGAGTTAATGCATATTGAAAATGTGTAAATAATAATTAGTTCATATTTTCAATTGGTTTCGCCTTTTTAGTAGTAATTATTTATTTATATTTACATTTGTTAATGATAATCCTGTGACGATTAATTCATGAATAACTAATAACCATTAAAGCTGAAATTCAGAATTTTAAGGCTGTAATTTTTGATTGGTAATTGCTAGATCGATAATAATTTGAGACACACGTTGTATTTCGTAGAAATTCTTGTTATAAGCTTAACATACTTATTGCAAAGTACGCCGCTACAAAATATGTAGGCGATTTTCTATTTGAATTCGTTAATTATCCCGTGAATCAAGTTGAAAAATCTGCCGTGATCGAGTTTCGAGTAGTACCTACGCACCGATTGAAAAAAATGGTGTCGAGTGTAATGAGAGTTGTGGGAGGGTGGTTTTAATGGCTCGAACCAAAATGAAGTGCTTTGTTTATTGGAAACATTCTTCTAAAAGGGTTAAGGGTAAAATTTAGCTGGTTGTTTACCCCAATTATAATAATTTCCTTTTCTGTCGTAACTTCGTGTAAAGTCCGTAACTTATTTATAGTAAATTTTACTTTTTTCCTTTTTTCTTTTATTCCCAATTATAATAATTTCCTGTCTGTCGTAACTTCGTGTAAAGTCCGTAACTTATTTATAGTAAATTTTTCTTTTTTCCTTTTTTCTTTTATTTCTTCTATGTGGTAAATTTTTATTTTCATTTTTTTATATAAATAAATAAATAATCATTCCTTAGGAATCGACATGTAAAAGTACCGTCATTTTTGACGGGTTGCAGCTAGTGTTGAAATAATGATTTAGCTTTGCTTCCAACTAAATTTTAGACCAATTTTTATAAATTAATTAGAATAGACATCCAGAAAAATAAAATTAACGGAAAAATATTTCAACTGCTACTGGGATTCGAACCAACAGACCTCTATTCTATCCGGGGATGGCGCGTTATCTAATTTTGCCACGGCAGTTTGGCAAGTTAATGAAAATTTTTCTTTCTTATACGTAGTCTCTTTTTAATTGATTAACATTTTTATTCTATTTTTAAAGCAATTCACAAATACCTTTGCGTATCTACCGCTAGAGGACGCCATAAATTATTCTTGCACTTTAATTTTTGGAAATATTTGATACAACACGCACATAAAATCTGTGAATTATTGAAAATTTGGATAACGCGCTATCCCCGGATACAATGGAGCTCCGTTGGTTCGAATTCCGGTAGCAGTTAAAATATTTTTTCGTTAATTAATCGATTTTTCTGTATGTATTTTCTAATTGATTCATAAAAATTTGTTTAATAATTTACAGAACTTTGTTTTGAAATTGCAACTTCACAATAATAAGGTTTTTAACTACATTTTACTATAAAGTACATGACGTATCTCAAACATACGTTTCATAGGACCTCAGAATATAATATTGTAACATAATTTGTTTGCTTACGATGTTTTGAATGTGTTTGGTTAAGTAAAGGCGACGTCATGTCGATGTTGATTAATGATTTGATATGTAAACAGATGACAGATGTTTTGCTCTCTGTTGACAAAAGTAACGTAATTAGTATACAACGCAGTTAATAAATCTTTCATCTAAATTAACATTTGAGACATGGTAATGGTAAATCCAAATATTTTTAAAATAGATATAGGTATGAAAATGGTTAAATAAATAGATATGCGAATACGTGTCAAACAAATATTCTAACGATCTTAAAACTAAGCAAAACGCCTGTGTTTCCTTTTGAATTTTGGTTCTATGGTCAGAAAATGTGTCACTATTGCTATGCTATGGCCGCATATTGGATAAATTCACGCCCTTTGCTCCAGCGCGTTTGTGCGCAGATTATTTGAAACTCATTCTTATAGTATGCGTACTATACTACACTAATTAATTTGGAGAGTTTTCATTTGTCTCCCGCATCCAAAAACGCGACAATATAAATATTTTTGGACAAATGGTTTCATATATTTTATTTATACAAAATAAAAAAGAAAATATACAAAATAAAATATAAATGACATAAATTTAAAGTATATTAAATCCTATAAAGGTATTTACAAATACCTACCTGTACATAAGGAGATAAGAAGTTAGACATGTGTAATGATTTACACACGATTAAAACTCAATAAAAACAATGTAAATTAGTATGTATAGCTAGACCGATCCAAAAGAATATGCGCAAAGAATAAGTGTGTTGTTACGATGCTAAAGATGAACACAAAATAAGTTTTTCTAGTAAGTAAGTAATATCATATTGAGGCTCGTAATACGGGTTTACAGGCAACTTTTCCCCTGCTTTCTTCTTACCGTACAAAGCTAGGAATGGTCTTTTGATTGTGGTCGACCTATAGTGTACCTAGTGTTTATACGTAGATTACAATATACGTATAAATATTAATTATATTAATATTTTTGTACAAATGTTATCATGTATATTTCTTGATGCATATTTTAGTACACCTACTGCACTTTACTGCATTATACTGCATTTCAGCCGAATCCGGGCTCCTGGGGGACTCAGGCATGCAGGCTGCTAAGGCAGAACTACAGCACTGCAGTAATTGCAACACGTCACCAGGTTCAACAATGTGTATTGGGATCTCTGGACATCATGTATGTTGCAATTGGATGTTTGCATTCTTTTCATATCGAAAAATAAAATAAACATATTCGTTTAAGAAAAAAAAATTGCCGTTATTTTTAAACAATATATTTTAAACAATAATCGTTGCTGTATATATAATAAAGCCAGTGTGCCGTTTAATACATTCTGAGATGAACGAATACATTTTTAATATAAATAATGGAGATATATAAAAATAAATATTGCCGTTCATCTGGAAAGTCTGCCTAGTAATTATTTAAAATATTGTTTATAAATCTAGTCTGTGCAATCATTTTTTAAAACAGTTTCATTTGTTTATCTCAGAATGTACTTAAACGGCACATATGATTAATTATATATACAGCAACGATATGATGAGTTGATTTTAAACCTACAAATTATCCGCCGTTTTTACGTAACGATTTTCGTTAGTTTGTCTTAGAATCTGGCATTTACGTTACAATTCCTCTCCTCTCCCTCACCACACCTTGTTCATATAGTCGAAATCTATCCGTCATTATGCGTAGATTGTCGTTGTGCCAATTACTTGTCGAATTGATTCTCAAAGTATGCTTTAGAAAACATTATCGAGCTTCTTCACGTAAAGTGCTCACATAAGAAGATCTGTGAAATGAATCATCAAATTTATCATACTCCCGAATCAGATATAAATAGGAGAGTTGTTGTTGGCGAAGTGCATAGGAGCGTAGGACGACGTCCAGGTGTGCCCAGTCATGAAATTGCGAAGCGACAAATATTGAAACGAATAATCGAGCGAAGTTCTTATCGGAAGAGGCAAAATGAACCAGGGCGATTACTGTGAGCGAAAACTGGATGAAATGATCAAGTGAATGTTAAATACATATGTTATATTCCAGTGATACTAAAGTGTTTATTTACGAGTGATATATTGCGATATAGTGTTATTTAAAGAATAACATTAAGATTTATAGTGTTAAGTGACTTTGTACATTGAATTGTTAAGTAATCTGTAATAAATAAATCTCTAATTAATTTACAGTTTTTATTAATTCTTCCCGCAGCCACGACACGTGACAATATGATATAATATAAATTAAATTATATTTTTTTAAAAACGGCGAACGAATGAAATTGAATTAGGAATTCAATTTATTGTTTAAAAAAAATCACAACGTGCGTAACTTAATTAAAATATCATAGAAAGATTAGTGTCATTTTCAATGTATTTATGTACATTATTTCATATAATTATATGTCACTTGCTTGTATACTGTTTGCGTCGTATTTATTAAAAATTGAAAACATGAAATTTGGAATATTATAACATTTTGATAAAACCTCAGCCAGGCAGAATTGTAGTATACCTACACAAGAGAGTATTCCATAAAACTCCAACCAAAAGATTTTTACAGTTCACGTCATTTATTATAGGCATTTTTTTCTTCATTTAAAAAAAAGTTTGATGTTAATTTCTATCATTTTTAATCGTTGAAGCTGAATTATTTACTTATTTTGTACGTAAAATTAATTATAATTTTAATTATAATTAATAAAAATAAACTTTGTTTTCACCATTTTTGTATTGAAAAAATCAACATGAAACATGTTGATTTTGTCCATAGCCCCTTCCTCAGGATACAATTGTATACTGAAACATATTGATATTTTTCAATACAAAAGTGTAAAAACAAGTTTATTTTTATTAATTATTAATTAACTATTTTTATTAATTATATTAATAATGTCACCACAAAATTATTTAACGTTTTTTTTTTAAAGTAGCTTACCAAAACTAAGAACAGTAAATATGTCACTAAAAAACACGCAAATGACAAAACAAAGCTGTTAAATTCAGCATTGTTAATTTCGATACGTTTGTTTTGAATATTCCGCCGCGATACATTTTACTCTTGGTCTACCTTCTTCCTCATCCTCTCCAAATTGGTGAGGATGAGGAAGTCATCAACTCACTCTTCAAAATGCATTAAAAATAATCAGACGAGATAAATAAAGCTTATGTAGCTGCGTGAAATAGTTTCATGGTTCAAGGTCAGGAATCAAAAATCTGTTTTTTCGAAAGAAAATTTTCTCTTTTGAATTTTTCAATAACATATTTCTATTTGTGTTTTTATCATGAAATCTTACGGTACTGAGCAATCTAAATTATTTTTATTATTTATAAGTACAATATCCAGCATAATATTTATAAGCAACGCAGGAATGCTAAAGAAACTATAAAATAGTACAAAAAAGCTGTGTGTAAAATATTGAAATGTAATAGTATAAAAACATTTAACTGTAAATAGTTGCGGATATTTTATACGAACCGTATGATTTTCCGAGAAACGATTCTCGACGTTTCGTTGAATGCTTACGACATTGATTCAACCCTTGAGAGACGTCGTAGTCCGCCGACGTAAATAATACATATTGCACACTGGCAACCTCTATTGTGTATGTATGTATATATATGTGTATATGTATATGTATAAGTGTATGTATGTATATATATGTGTATATGTATATTTTTAGATGTAAATTCATAATATGTATGCATTAAACATAAAGTTTGTAATGTACATATTATGTAATAAATAAAAATTGAAAATTGAAATTGAAATTGTAGAAGAAGTGAACATTCCACAACAAAGTGCATATAATTTACGGCCTCGAAAATAGAAATCAGTCCGCCCTCTATCTCTGCGGGAAAATGTCGTCCTCCTGATAATGATGAATAAGCATTCAACGAAACGTCGAGAATCGTTTCTCGGAAAAACATACGGTTCATATAAAATATCCGCAACTATTTACAGTTAAATATGTCTAACGACCGTGATAACATCCTTAACTCTTTAGTATAAAAATAACAAAAATATTGAATGGCCTAAAATTTTAATCAGTATATCAAAGAATAAAATATCATGTTTTGGTACAAATCTTTAAAATCACAAACGGATTATTGCCCAAATACTTTGATAAAATAATGAAACAAAATAAAGATTTTCATTCATACAATACAAGCCTTAAAATCTTTGATAGGCTGTCGAAAACTATATCACTGTAAATATAAAGAAGTTTAAACTGGATTGCAAAAAGATTAAAGTGAAAAAATATAAATGACTGTAGACTGTAGAATACAGAAAGTTTTAATGTATATCATGTATTTATCTGTATGGAATTAAATAAACAGTGAAAATAAAATATTTTAAATCAATTAGTGTATATTATAGATATCTCACAGAGACGAAACTGTATTAATTATGGGAAAGTAGGTATAGAAGTCATTTGGGTGTAACAGGACTTATGACCTGTCTTTTTATGGTTGGCTTAAGTGATCACTTTACACAATTGTAACATTCGCCATTTCCACCCATGATAGAATATACCATGCTTATTCATTTTTTGGAAGTTGTATATATGTTCAAATTGCGTGAAAAGCTTTCATATATGAGTTGTAAGCGCTTTTTCCATGCGGCCTGTACAAAGCCATTTTCATTCCCCTAAATCCCCACAGATGTCGCTAATGAGAAAATCTACAATTGATTTTACGGAATTTTGGGAGCAATATACTTTATTGTGTGTAATGAAATTCATCCGAATACTTGCATTACACTAGGATACGCCAGGAAATATTATTTCCAATTTTGTTAAATTCCTTTTTTACCAGTATTTACAATTCAGAATATTTTGAGTTTGTTCAAATCTTTCAGAACAGTGCTGGATTTATGTCACAGAGACATTATTAATCAATTAGTGTATATTATAGATATCTCACAGAGACGAAACTGTATTAATTATGGGAAAGTAGGTATAGAAGTCATTTGGTTGTAACAGGACTTATGACCTGTCTTTTTATGGTTGGCTTAAGTGATCACTTTACACAATTGTAACATTCGCCATTTCCACCCATGATAGAATATACCATGCTTATTCATTTTTGGAAGTTGTATA